>CATIWM010103793.1:0-19712 GCA_949671775.1 Mallotus repandus | reverse complement strand
TATGGTCCATGCTTCTTTAGAAGTTTTGGCATTGGCAACGAAGGGGATGATTGTGGGAGAAAGGGAGCCAATAATAGCATTTAAGATCAATTGATCTTGTCGAAGCCAGAGAGAATATGATGGATTTGGAGCAGTGATGTTATTTGTAGTTATGGTTTGTTGTGGACATGACTTGGATCCATCAACAAAGCCAAGTAGGTCATAGCCAATGAAAAGAGTTTGGAACTGCAATTTCCAAGAAATATAGTTGGTGGAGGTGAGTTTGAGGGGAGTCTGGGCAGCTACGTTTATTGTAATTAGAGTGTTGTGAGATTCATTTGTGTTGCAGATGGTGGGACTGTTGTGGTTAGCTGCCATGGTGAGGTTTGATGAAAAAAAAAATTTTAATGCTCTGATACCATATTGCGAGTTGAAGAAACTTGAAACTGATATGTTTTTCATTGACAGAATAAGGAAAATATATACAACATATGGTTACAACAGAATGACAAAATAGGAGGAAAGTTACAACAAATATTCAAATGTGTTTGACTGAGCAGAGTTGTTACAAGATATGGAGAATCCTTCAACACTTTTATCCAATATGGGAGACCAAGAAAAGCAAAGGAATTTTTCAGGGTGGGATGTAGAAATCCAAATTACAGATCAGAGCAAATCCAAAAATGGTGATGATGATCCAGTTGTTGTTTACAAGTCTCCTCCACAAAATCATCTATATAATTGTATTTTGCTTTTTTCATTTCCGTGTTTTATTTTCCTCTTTTTCGGCATTTTCAGTTTGACACCTCCAATTTGCTATCTTGATTCTCTGAAATTCTCTTCATTGAACGCTTCCATTGCTGACCCTTTTAATGTTTCTTCATCTTCTTATATAACAGCAACATGGAATGTCAAGATTCATTTTGACACTCATAATATGGACCCATAAAGATTTCTCTTTTTTATAATAGCTATGAGCTTTCTTCAGGCATTGTGCCTACAGCTTCTATTCAAATTGGTGAAAGGGGGTATTATCCTGATTCTACTGTTATCCAGGCAACACATCAGGCAGTTGATGCATTAGTGGCCTACCAAATTGCTAGTGACTGGGCTCATGGAGTTGTGGATCGTTTCAATGTAAGTGTTGATGGCAATATTACAACTCATTTTGGATACTGGACTTTCTTCCGTGAAGTGCACAAGATGGTGGGTAGAAAATGCTTTTAATTTTATGAAATTTTAGGGTTTGATCTAATTTCTCCATTCTTTAATTTGGAGACTTTGATGATAATTTTTCATGGTAGATTCAATGCTAAAGCTACCAAAATTTAATCAATAATACCCTTTGATTTCAATTCTTTTAATGACACTATATTAAAATTTGAATTTTTTACGATAAATTAGCGAATAAGATGTATATACATTATAAGGTAGAATGTTTCGAAAGACGATTGTATCAATTTGGCATCATGTGTAACATGGATTAGACTTGCCACACTTTTTAGGCAATTCCCTAGAATTATTTTTGTTAATTCCAAAGATGACGAGCAAATATTTGTATCCACACAAACATTTCAAGTCTGCTCAGAGAATGGTATCGCAGCATTGCTTTGTTGGTGGCGGAGGCAGGTATCCGACAACAGCAAACCAGCAGCGGCTCAGTGCCAGTATACTTGTGTTACATTCGGCCATGACCCTCATTCCATCCATAATCGCAACCAGTAAAATTACCACCAATAATATCACCAAGACATTACATTTAGTGTTCGCCATCTTTGATTTTGGCAATACTTTTCTTATAATAATTCAAACCCATGAAGCTAATTCTTGTTCAAGTTTGTATATATCATCTATGCTCTCAACTTCAATTTATATTGAAAATGTTAAACATTTGTTTTAATTTAGTGGCTATTCTTTGTATTTATTTTTCAAAAAAAAATTATTGTTACATGATTAATTGCGTTATAAGTTATGGAAAAAATTCACCTGAATCAGAGAAGATCAATGATTTGCCAAGAAAAATTGCATATGGTTGTACTTAATTCTAGTTAAATAAAACAATTTAAACAAATAAAAGTTTTTTTATCCATTTATTCAACAAATTTCATTTCTTGCAACAGTTGTACTATTTTTTTAATAATTAAAATACAAAGCTTTTTTTCCTCCACATTTTCTCTTTTTTCTAGATTACTCTCTTTTCTTGAAATATTTTTAATATTTTAATTTTTAATATTTTAATTTTTAATACTAACAATATTAGATATTTTTTGTGTTAGATTTGTTAAAATATTAGGTCGAAAATACATCTTATGGTTTATTATTTCTATTTGGTTGTTTGTTTAACATCGTAATTTGTATCAAGAACATCATTAATAATGTCACGGAATTCATTTAAAATTTTAATTTATTTAATTTATAAAATCACTCATAACTAACCAAATAAATTTTAAAGTTATTATTTATATACTGAACGTAAAAACTTATATAAAAATAAATTTTAAATAGAATTTCTTTTATCTCGAAATGAATTCCATCAAAGCTACAAATTTGTATAGTTAGGATGAAAACCAAAGCATAAATTAGGACAATTGACCTATGAATTGTTCAAATTTTGAAAAAATTTAATAATCGAGATGTTAGAATAGTTGAAAAAAAAAAAGTTATAAAGAAGAAGAAAAATAAAAGGAAAAAAATGAAAACAAAGGGAAAAACTATTATCAATTTAAGAAACACATAAAGCTTTTATCCCAAAGCAAATTACAGTAACGTCTCATTCCCAAGAATCTTCTTGCTCTTGTAAAATTTATTCCTTCTTCATGACAGGACCAATGTCTAGCCATTTTTGGCCAGAAATTGGTCATTTCCCTTTTTTATTTTGTGTATATTATGAAATATTTATAAAAATAATAGTAATTTATGTAGATTTAGGATTATATTTCTATTTTGTTCTCGTTTTGTGATAATTTTACTCCATTTATATGGAGAAATTGTGTAATGATCCTAACATTTGATACTTTAAAAGGTTAAACCAATAATATCAAGTCATTTAGAATTCAACATATACTATTATGTTTTAATTTTTATCACTTTAATTAAATATTTATTTTTTATTGGTTTGACATTCAAACTCATTAAAGGTTAAAACTATTATATCATATCTCTCTATGTGAGAAATATTTGGGTATGAAAGGAAGATTTAATCTTTCCGCCTGAAGTAGAAGAGGACATAATTTTCCTTCAAAAATTAATCATTGATTTGCTTACTCATTATTCAAGAATTTCTTTATGATTTGCAAAATAGATTTTACCACACCTATCATTTTATTGAGGATACTAAAGTATTGTTCCAGCTTACCATTCAAAGTTCAATTTTTTTAGATTAGACTTTGCCTTTCTTGTTTGCCAAAAATCAAATCCTCTTAATAGAACACATAATTGTACTGGTGTATTTGCGCATCCAGTGTATTTATTTTATTTTTTGATATTATCTTATTCTACTTTTTTGTGATATAACTTTTAAGAGTAAAATTAGTTGATATAATTTGTATATATTATAAAATCTAACGCTCTTCTTTATACATTGCCTAAAGTTTAATTAATCATATATATATATATTTATTTTTTTTTTTTTTTTGCCAAAAAAAACTTTAAGAAACACATAAAATGGCCTAATATATATAAAACACAAACCCCAATAAAGATAAGAAGAAACCCTTTTTAGCTATTTGCACCGTTTGGTTGGATAAAGATTAGTGTCGTGGCTAGCAACGTTACAGTATATCGCTGGCCGTGACACTTTTATTAAAATATTTATTAGTTCAAAAAAATTTTTTTTATTAAATTATCAAAAAAAAAATTAAAGTGTCGAATGTTTAAATTCTTACACGATGGATTCACCCATATGTAATTTATATTTTAGATTTCAAAAAAAAAATTTTTTTAAAAAAGAATAAAATTCAAAAAATTAATTTTTTATTAGATTATTAAAAAAAATTTATAAGCTATTGGTGTTTAAATCCTTACACAATGAGTTCACCCATGTGCAACTTAAGTTTTAGATTAAAAAAAATTTACCAAAAATTGAAATTAAAAAAAAGAAATTTAAAATAAAAAAGATTTTTTTTGCATTTAATTATTAAAAACAATTTTACAGACTACAAATATTTAAATTCTTACACGATTAGTTTACCTGTGTGCAACTTAGGTTTAAGATAAAAAAAAATTAAATAAAAACAAGGGCAAAAAGGAAATTTAGCATTTAGCATCGCGTATCATCATCCTTGGCATTTTAGATGTATTGAAGAAGTCAAATTGAGGCTTAATTTGACCACATTCTTCATATCTTCAACTAATATAACAATTTATATTATATAAACAAAAACCCGCCAAAAATCACCGAATATAACAAAAACTAGAAAAAGAAAACAGGAGCAGCAACAGAAGGAAGAAGAAAACAAAAAAAAGAGAAAAAAAAGTAAAGTATGTGATCCAAAGTGTACCTTTTTTTTTTAACAACTCTTTTAGGACATTTGATACTAATTGCAATGGTAGATTAATTTATTATGTAAAGACTATCAGAAGTATAATTTTAGATTTTTTTTGGGTATATAATTTGTGGAATTTGTATCTTCTTCTTAATTAATAAATTTTCAATATTTTCCTCCATCTATGCCGCATATAATAAACATACTTTGGTCAATATTTATTTTTTCAATTTTTATGAAAATAATCACTAATCTCTTTTTAGCTGTTGGAGTAAATTAAAATGAAAAAAAAATTAATTAGGGGAGTTGTTTTGATATTGTATTAAAATTATTGGACCAAACAAGTGTTCTTTTAAATTAACTCATTTAATAAATTTTCGTTTATACTAAAAAAATAACTCTTAATTAACTAGCTAAGAGTAATAAAATGAAAAGCTTCAAAAAAAGTACTTTCAAATCGCAGCTGTTTTAAATAAAATTAACAACTATTTTGAATAAAATCAGCTATCAGTTGTTGATTTTAAAAGTTTACTAAACACCTAAATTGTAGCTAATCGAGGAAAAATCTCTATCAGCTAAATCAAACGCTCACTTATTAGGTCAAATATAAGAACCATTCTTATTCACTTTTCTTAAAAAAAAAAAAAAAGATTATTCACCCATTTTGAGAATTCCCTTCCATAATTGGCTTTCAATTCATATACTATAGATATGTATAGCCGAACCCTGGCCGCCATGGCATGTAGAATTACACAAGCCTCAAGCAACCAAACTAAATCAATTCTAAATCGACATGGTGAGTTCTTGAATTTGCTTGATTAAATTTATTTTTTTTAAATTAAATTTCATACACATGTTTTGCAACTTTGTATTTCTAGCAACATGATCTAGTTCAAAACTTTAATAACACAAGCAAAAATCGTTTATTTATTTATTTACTATAGTTTGGTTTTTATTTTTAGAATTGTGAAGTCTTGAGTTTGAAATCATCAAATTAAGCTATATTATTTGCTTTGTTATTGATATATTTTGACCATGATTATATAGATGTGTCAGTATACTTTGTAAATTAACTGAGTGTATATATATGTAGGTATGGGACTAATAAAAGTATATTGATATTTGTTGGTTCAAATAAATTAAAAAATTTTAAATAAATTTTTAAATTTCAGCCTTATATGTGAAAAGGTTATGTGAAAATTTGGCTCTCTTATGAGGTCCACCCTATTAGATACAGGTTAGCTAAATTTTTTTCTTTTTTTAACAATTAATACAAATGGTTAATTTTCAATACTACAAGAGAAGAGAGAGGCGGTGAGAAGTTTGAACCCTACTCTACTCAGGTGATGTTAGTTAAATACTGAAATTAAATGAAGAAAAAGTAAATAAACTATGATTTTAAAACCTTAAATATATCGATACGAAATCTATGGCTCAATCTCCAATTTTTTTTTTCTTTTTGCATGTTTCTCTACCAATAATAAATGTCATGAATCTCTCCATCCAAGGAAACATGCACTTCTCTTCTAAAATGTTTTTTATTTCTTTGTTATTTCTGTGTTCACCCTCATTTATATTCATTATTGCAATCTGATTTGAATTGTGATCAGACATGGTTGTTTCACTTTGTTTTCAATGAATTTGGTTGTTTAAAATTTTATTTTTTTTGATTTCTTTGTTATATATGTTATAACTTAGGGAAAACAAGAAGACCGATTGGAGAAGCTTAAAGATGAAGATGATGATGCTGCAAGTTCATCATGTTCATCTTTAGATTTGATTGTTCTTGGACTTTTTACATGCATTGGCTTCTTCTTCAATGTAGTTGTCTAGCATGATCCACTTTGTTACCTTGAATCAATCACAGTCTCTTCCTTGAACATGTCCATTGCTGCTGATCCTTTCAGCACTTCTTCATCTTCCAATATCACAACCACATGGGACATCAATATTGGCATGAAAATCCATTTTTTCAAGTCAACTTATTCATATGGACCTCAGCAGATTTCTCTTCTTTATGGTGCACATAAAATTGCTTCAACTGTTATATCTCATTTTGATCAAAATAAAAGGTACTATCATCTTGATTCTATTGCTATCAAGGCTTTTCAGCAACCACTTGACAATTTTGTGGCCAACCAGATTGCTTATGATTGGGTTCATGGCATTGTGGATGATTTTAATGTTGTTGTTGAAGGTAATGTCACTACACATTTTGGAATTTTTTTGAATTCCTTCCAAAAGGTCATGGAAATTAAGGATTTAAAATGTCAACAGCTTTCAGAGTTTTAGAGGGTGTTTGGTTAACTGTTGGAATGCAACTGTTAGTTTTTCAGTTCCAACAGCTAATAAAACATGTTTGGTTAATATTTTTGAACAGCAGCTGATAGCTATTCCACCCTCTAACCAGTACATTTGGTATCAGCTCCAATTTGGAGCTTTTTGTGAACAACTGCATTTTATCAAATACAATTACTAAAATATCCTCACATTCTTAAAATCCTACCTAATCTATCTATTTCCTATTTCCAATAACTTTGAACTTGTGTGTAATATCCAAATGCCTACTATTATCCTTGAGATAAACTCCTTGTTGTTTTTTTTGACTTGGGTGTAATATACAAGTTCAAATATTATCATGTGCTTGGAATTCTAATTTTTTTTTAACTGATTTTGGCTTGTAACTTTTTTAACATAGGCTTATATATTTTACCACATATAAATATATACTTTCTGTATTTGATATTATTTATGATATTATTTATTTTTTCAATTATCTATTAGTTATTTTAATAACTTATAAATCAAAGACAATAAATTTTTACTTATTATTATATATTATTTTAAAATAATTTATATAAGTAAAAAATATTATAAGAAATATATAAAATTATATACACAAATAAATTATATATATTTTTACAATGTTATTAAAATGATTCAAGGGATGCCTTGATATTTTACCTTTATAATACTATTATTACAATAATATATAGTGTTATTTTTTTGTTAAATTGTATTATTTGTCAAACGTCGCACAAACATATATATACACATACCTTTATAATATTATTAAACTAATTTAATGAATGTCTATATTGGTCATTAAATATTTAAACAACAGTTGTAAGTAATTATCCAAACATCTAACATTAATCAACTATTAGTCATCAACTACTAGCTAACTGCAACAACTACCAACTATCAACTATTAGATACCAGCTATCAGCTATCGGTTACCAACTATCAACTATCAGCAATAGTTTAGCCAAACAAGCTCTCAGTCTTCTAAAAATTGAAGTGTATGTAAAGGCCCTCAAAAATTTAATAAATATTATAGATTTTAAAATATATCAACTTCTGGAGTTGTGTTTTATTTTTAGTTTATTATAATGCATTTTAATGTAAATTGAAGAAAAATGTCAATTATATTGCTGGTGAGGTTTGATCTAGTGGTAAAGAACTAAATAATCAACATCATCATACAACGAATTATATGAAGCTATCAATGTAGTGTATTTGAAATAATCAAATATTTTTATATGAAATAAAATATATTTTTAATTACTTATGATGAATTTCTAATGGGTCAAAATGTCAATTTAGAACTTTAAATCTGAGCTCAAATTAACATCAAATCTTTAATTTTTTTAAAGTAATTTTTATATATCAAACTAGGCACAAATTAACTAATTAATATAAAAGATGGAGACTCTCTCTGACCTTAGCCGTTCGCTTCAGGAAACTGATCTTCTTGAACATAGCATCAGAAAGCGTAAAGCGACAATGACTGAAGAGGAGTTGGCTAACGAAAGTTTGGTCCTTGAGACTAATATGGAGGTGGAAGAAGGTTAAGTGGAAGTTGCTGGTATAGGGAACAATATTGGTTCACAACGATCCTTTAGGGACACTTTAACTGGTAATCATTCTGTACCAGAAAGGGACCCTTTGGGAGATATTTCAGATGATGAGGACTTACGTGATTTAGAGTCCGATGAGGAATGCCCTTTTATCCGAGTCTCTAAGGAAGAGAAGCTTCATTTAAGACAACCATGGAGAATGACTTTAATTGTCAAGGTTTTAGGACATACAATTGGTTTAAATACTTTGAACGACGTCTTCGTGAACTTTGGCGTCCTAAATCTGTTATGGATGTGGTAGCAATTGAGAATGATTTCTTTTTGGTTAAGTTTGCTTTGATTGAAGACTATAACTATGCCCTATTTGAAGGACCTTGGATGATGTTAGACCACTATTTAAATGTTCGTCAATGGACTCTTAACTTTGATCTGAATTTAACGACTATTAATAGAATTGTTGCATGGGTGAGATTTCCATGTCTTCTAATAGAATATTATGATGAGAAGTTTTTAATGTGGGTTGGTGAGCTTAATGGAAAACCTGTTAAGGTGGATGCAAATACATGTACTCAATCTAGAGGGAAGTTTGCGCGTCTATGTGTTGAATTGCATCTTCAAAAGCCTCTTTTGTCTAAATTTAAGCTCAGGAGGCGAGTTAGGAGAATTGAGTATGAAGGTATCAATTTAATTTGTTTTGAATGTGGCAAGTGTGGTTATAAGAAAGAATTCTGCCCATCTCATCCAGTTTCTTCTAAAGAAATTCCCAATAAGGTGGTCAGAGGAGAATGTATGGCGGAGGAACACATGGGTGATGGAGGTGATCAGATTAGGAAGAATAAAGATTTGGCAAATCAGGATATCATGGAAAAATTTGGATCTTGGATGATCGTAAACCAAAAATCTTGGAGGTCTAATGATAAGGATGGTAAACAGAAGAATGCAATCAGGAATAATGAGATTTCAGCGCCAAAGAAAGATTATGGTCTTCATAATTTTGGTCTTTCTCAGTTTCTTGGTTTTCTGTTTTACAAACTGATGGCCAATGATTTAGGTGTGAATGATATTGGAGATGATGGGCCTCAAGCCCAGAGTAGTGTCTTAAGAGGGATGGCTTTAGAGGTAAAGGCCGTAGGTATAGGCACAATGTGCAAGTTCAAAACTCTAATTTAAGAGGTAAAAGTGTGTTGTCTATTGATGTTCACAAAATTCCTAAACCAGGTAGGACGAGACCTCCTCATACGGCTAATCAAGGGATGACTTCCTCATCTCGGCAAGTTGCTGCTACTGCTGAGCACACAGTTGTTTATGGCCAACAAGACAAAGACTCTTCTGTAGTAGTAGTATGCAATAAAGAAAGTCTTGTTATAGCTGTCAAAAATGCTTCTCTTCTTATAAAGGATGCGAAAGATTTCCACCTGGACCTTTTGGGGTTGCCTCATTTATCTGATCCTCCAGATAATTGGAAAAATACAGGAATGGAAGAGGATGAGGTGAAGGAGGAGGATATTGAAGAATCCTCTGAGGATAAGGGATTTATTGGTAATGAGGAGTTGACTAACCTTGAAGAAGGTGAGATGTTCGAAGAAAGGGGACACCTGAATTGACCAATATTCTCTTTTGCTTATGTTTAGAGTTCTGTTTTTTTTTTCTTTCAGTTAATAGGGTTCTTTTTATGTCGATTCTAGTTTAGAATGTACAAGGGATGGATTCAAGGGAATTTGAACGCACCTTAAAGTTTTTAGTTCAGTCTCATAAGCCTATTATGTTGGGACTTATTAAGACTAAGATTAATGGTTCTTGTGTCGATATGGTTTGTAAATGTATCGGTCTTGATAGATGGGATAGGGTGGAAGCTTTGGGTTTTAGTGGTGGATTATGGTTGTTTTGGAGACAAGATTTGGGAGTGGATATTCTGCATACCTATCCTCAGTTTATCCATCGTCGTATAACCAAAGGTCAAGTTGTTCTTGGTTTTTTTCTTTAGTATATGGTAGTCCTAATGTTACTCTCAAGAAGAGCTTTGGGAGGAGTTGACAAGCACTAAATTAATAGTGGATGTTCCTTGGCTAATTGCAGGAGACTTTAATTCGATGTTATCTAGTAATAAAGTTAACAATATTGCTAATTTTTCTCCTGCTCGTAGTGCTCTTTTTAGTTATTGGATGTGGGAACAAGGTTTACTTGATTTGGGTTTTGCTGGGCCTCGGTACACTTGGACTAGAGGCAAGACTCTGACCACTCCCAAAAGTGTAAGGTTGGATAGGGCGATTTGTAACGTTTTATGGCAGAACAAATTTCCAGATATTTCGGTCTCTTATCTTCCTCGCAATTGCTCTAATCATCATCCGATCATTATTGCGCCTCAAACTTGTCTGACGATTCGTGTTAATCGGCCTTTTCGAATGAAGGCGGCCTGGTATACTCACCCAGATTTTGTTCGTGTAGTTAAATAAAATTGGGATAATAGGAAGTTAGTTCTGGAAAATATGAAGTTGCTTTTAACTTCTTTGCAAGATTAGAATATGAATTATTTTAGGAATATTTTTAAGAATAAAAGACGGTTATGGGGAAGAATAGCAGGCATCCAAAGGCAGTTAACTAATAATCTGAAACACAGATTGATGTTTTTGGGGCAGAAATTACGGAAAGAGTTAGACTTGGTGCTCCAACAAGAAGAGCTATTTTGGTTTCAAAAATCTAGAGAGGACTGGATTAACTCTAGGGACCAGAATACAAAATTTTTTCATGTTTCTACTATGGTTGGCAGGAAGAATAGCTTTGTTCACGGGCTTAAAGATGAGTGAGAATTGGGTTTGGGATTAAGAAGTGCTCAAGTAGATGTCATTTGATTTTTTCAGAAACCTTTACTCTACAGAGATTGGCAATATTATGACTAGGACTATTTTTCCAAAAGGTTTATTTCCTTATTTGACCCTGGATCAAATTGCACACCTCTGTAAGCCTTTTAATTCGGAAGAGGTTAGACATGCAGTTTTCAGCATAACCCCTTTTAAGGCCCTCGGATCTGATGGGTATCAAGCTAGCTTTTTATCAATAAATGTGGATGGTAGTTAGGGACTCAGTTTATAAACTTGTGTTGGACTTTTTAGTAGAAAGAAAGATGTCTGCTACTCTTAATGACACTCTTATTGTGCTTGTTCTTAAAATTTCTAACCCTGAGTACTTGAAGCAAATGTGGCCTGTAAGTCTTTGTAATGTCCTTTATAAAGTCATTACTAAAGTCTTAGTAATATCCTTTACAAAGTCATTACTAAAGTCTTAGTGAATCAGTTGAAGCTTGTCCTTCCTTTTTTGGTTGCTCCGATGCAGTGTAGTTTTGTTCTAGGGCGGCAAATAAGTGATAATGTGGTGATTTTTTAAGAAGTTATTCATTTTATGCACACTAAGAGAGCTGGCAAAGGGTTTATGGCAATTAAAATTGACTTGTAGAAAGCTTATGACAGAGTTTCATAGGATTTCTTACAGGATACTTTGATGGATGTGGGGCTTTCTTCCATTTAGATTCGAAATATTATGGAGTGTGTTTCATTTTCCTCTATGTCTGTTATCTGGAATGGGTCTAAGCTTAATTCTTTTAAGCCTTCTCGAGGTATTTGGCAAGGAGATCCTATGTCTCCATACTTATTTGTGCTGTGCATTGAACAACTTTCCCAATCGATTAATCAGTTTGTTCAAGTAGGTATATAGAAGCCAATATCTATTTCGAGAGGAGGGCCACCTCTTTCTCATCTTCTGTTTGCAGACGACATGGTTCATTTTGCTGAAGCTTCCATGGATCAGATGAGGGTGGTGAAGGATTGCTGAATTCTTTTTGTCAAGCCTGGAGTCAGCGTATTAATTATTCAAAGTCTAGCCTTTTTATTTCTAGAAATGTGTCCGGTACTTTGGCCAACGATTTGTCTTCTTATTCGGGAATTCCAATTGTTAAGGAGATGGGTAAATATTTAGGGACTTTATGCTGTTCATGGCCGCTTAATGAAACAAAATTTTCAACATGTGCTTGATCGGGTTAATTCTAGACTTGCTAGAATGAGGTCTAAAATGTTGTCCCTTGCTGGAAGAGTGGTGTTGGTTCAATATGTTTTAATGAGTATTCCCTATTACTCTATGCAAACAGCTTGTATCCTGAAATCCATTTGTAACGAGATTGAGGAAATTACAAGACATTTTTTATGGGTTGGGGGTGATTATAGTACAAGGCACCTTAGTATTATCAATTGGAATGTGGTGAGTTTGTTGAAGGTTTATGGTGGTTTAGGTATTCATAACCTCCATCAAATGAACTTGGCTTTTCTTGCTAAATTGGGGTGGAGAGCTACTACTGAAGTAGATAGTCTTTGGTCTCGAGTGTTGTGAAGCAAATACTTTAAACATGATAGTTCTATAATGGGTATTACGAATAAGCATGGAGCTTCCTCTGTTTGGCAAGGTATGGTTAAAGCTTCTTTTATTTTGTTTCAAAGTATGCGGAAAAGAATTGGTAATGGTCGCAACACTCTCTCTTGGACAGAAGCCTGGTTGATGGAAGTTCCTTTGTTGTTGGTTGCATTAAAGAAGGTTCCTTTAGTTGACCAGTGTAAAATGGTTGCTGATTACTGGATTTTGGGTCAAGGTTGGAACTGGGCAGATTTGACTAACTTGCTTCCTCTTCGAGTTAAGCAAATTTTATCTACATTTTACGTTCATTTTAACCAAGATATAGAGGACAAGGTGTGCTGGTGTCTCTCAAATAATGGTGAATTTTCAGTTAAAACAGCTTATAAAGTCCAGCATCACATGACAAATGGAGGTGGTCGTATCTAGAAATTGATCTAGAGCCTTAATGTCCCTTAAAGAGTTCATATTTTCATTTGGCTTACATATAATAGAGGGCTTATGTGTAATATTGAACGGGTTAGGAGAGGGTTTGTGGATAACTCGCATTGCCCTTTATGCTTTAGTATTGAAGAGAGCCTTTTGCACCTTTTTCAGGATTGTCCTAAAGTTGCTAGTATTTGGGGTCACCCATCTCAGCATATGGCTTCCAACAGTACTCAGTGCACCAATTTTATGGATTGGGTTTGGTTTAACCTGATCGATAATAGAAAAGAAGGGAAACGATTTAGCTGGCGTGATAGATTTACTATTACCCTTTGGTGGATTTGGAAATGGCGTTGTACTTTTGTTTTTCAACATGTCAATAAGCCTGATCATGTCAAGGTGAAATTTATCAATAACTATTGCTTTGAGGTTAATATTGCTTTGTCTAAGCATATTTGTGATGTCTTTCCAACTGTTGTATATGAGGAACGTCTTTTTGGGTGGTCATCTCCTTTGGTAGGCTGTATTAAAATCAATATAGATGGATGTAGTAAGGGTCTGGTTGGTATAGCAGGAGGTGGAGGGGTCTTGAGAGACAATAATAGGCGATGGCTAAAGGGATTCATGATTAATATAGGCTGCTGTAATGCTCTAGGGGCGGAACTTTAGGCTGCTATGCAAGGATTGGCTCTTGCCTGGGAGTTGGGTTATTTGAATGTTGTTTTGGAGGTTGACTCTTCGGTTTTAGTAGGTTGGCTAACTGGCAGTTCGTTGTGTACAAGTGTTCATGCCAATTTAGTCAGTGCATGTCGGGATTTTATGTAGAAGAATTGGTCTGTTGAAGTGGTTCATGTGGTGCGGGAGGCTAATTTTGTTGTTGATTGCTTGGCCAATGAGGCTTTGAAGCAGTAGTTAAGTATTCATGTGCTTCATAATCCGCTTTCCTCTATGATCAGGCTTTTTGAGAATGATCGGCTTGGAGTCTCTTGGCCTAGACGTGTGAAAATTTAATTGTTCTGCGTGTTTGTCTTTTTGTTTTGGCTTATGCCCTCCTCTGTATCAAAAAATAAAAAAATAAAACTTGGCACAATTAAGATACTATATTAAGTTCCATCAAGTTGGGTAAAATGGTTTAATTTCCTACCATATCGAATGGAAGGTCTCAAACTATATATAAAAAAAAAATTATAATTTTTAAGTTCCTTTCGAACTCGCTTAACTCCACCAGTTAGTAAATAAATATGAAATATTAGCCCCATCAATTGATGAGCACCATGGCCTTTAAAATCTAATATGCTCCATTCTCTACTAATAGATTTCATTGTACACTGTTCAAAAAATTTCCATATTAATGGAAGCTCAAACCCAAGTTAAGTGCAATTAAGCTGGAGAGATGGAGTCCTTTTTTTTTTTTTTTGCATTTTATATTTTTAGGATCCCATAACTATGATTATATCAGTTTTGATTATTAAAAAGTTTAAAAGTTTAGAACTTTATTAAAAGGAATGAAGTACAAATTGGTCCTTCAACTTTACCTCAAAATTTATATTTGACTTTAATATTTTTTTATCCCAATTGGACCTTAAATTTGAAAATTTGATCATATTGGACTCTCCTTCAAAAGTTGTTATAACTAAATTCCAAAAATAAAAAAAAAATATAAATTTAACATTAATTAATAAAAATCAGTTTAAATAACAATAAAAATTGGTGAAATTAATTGTAAAATATACATTTATGAAGTTTTTTAAATATTTAAAATTTTTAAGTTTATAAAAATCATTTTTAATAGTTTTTGAAAATTTAAAAAAAGTTAAAATAATTTTACATGTCTAAAATTTTTTAAATTTTAGAACCAAGCCATATACATTTAATAAAAAAAATTAAAATTTTTTTATTCACTCAATAATTTATTAAATATTTTTAAAATTCTAAAAGTTTCTATAATTTTAATTTTCTTAGAAAAATTATTATGTGTATAGAATATTTTAAATTATTTTTGTCTTAAATGTCTATTACTTGTATCTAAAATTTTAAAATTTTTAAAAAAATTTTGATAAAAAAAAATATTTTTTAACTTTTTTAAATTTTTAAAAAATATAAAAATATATTTCTATAAACTATTTTTTTAAAATTTCATCAATTTTTCATTGTTATTCAAATTAATTTTGATCGATTAACATTAAAATTAATATTTTTTATTTTTAGAACTTAATTATAATAATTCTTTAAAAAAAAATTTAATATAGTCCAATCGGAATAAAAATAATATTAAAGTCAAGCGTAAGCCTTAAAAGAAAATTGAGGTCCAATTTATACCTTGCTTCATCAACGTAGACTTTAGTGAATCAACGTACACTTCACTGACTCATGCACTGCCGTGCTGATGGGTTTATGAACAATTGGATTGCGTTTACCTGTTTTTGTTAGCTAACAATCCAACATCTTCTTCCCTACCCTCCATTCCTAGCTACATACACAGCAATCTGCTTCATCTCCTTCTTTCTCTACCGCTCAAAACACAATTCAAAAGCTAGAGAAACGGTGCGTGCCAGTGATTGGTGAGTAACTAAGGTAAGTCTTGTGGCCACCAACAATTTCCTAGTAATATATTTTCATTTTGAAAGAAAAAAGAAAAAAAAATCAAAGTTTGGATTTAGAATATTAGTTTTAATAAACCAAAGTTCTTAAATGATCATTATCATTGCCAAAGAGGAGAGCTTGCTTCTGGTTCTCCTCCATTACTCGTTCGAGTTTGAGCCAGGCTAATTGAATTGGACGATAAAAAATTTGTTCTAGTAGTTGATGTCTGTTTTGTTCTATGTTAACTATATATTTTTTCTTGAGATAAATACAATTTTGATTCTTGTGATTTTACATTTTGATAAAATCAGTTTTATAATTTTTTAGCATTTTAAATACTACATGTTTCATAATTTTTTTATATTACTACCGTTCTAACAAATATCGTTTATAATATATGATTTAATGTAAAATAGTATGTATTTTGAATGCTATAATTATATGATGAGTAATATATTATTCAACTAATTATAATAAACTAACAAAAAAAATTAAATTTAGATATATTTTAATTTGATTAAAAAGAAATAATTTTTAAAATAAATTTATAATATTTTTAAAAATAACTGATTAATTAGATTGACTATAATACATTAATATTTTCTCATAAAATAATAATAATATTAACTGAAAGGGTCTTAAAATATAAAAAATTGTAAAATACAAAGTACTTAAATGGAAAAAAAATATGGGACTGATTTTGTATTTATCCCTAATTTTTTTATAGGTAACGGATGTTAATTACCCTGTAAAAAAAAAAAAGCCGGATTTGATAAATATAAGGAAAAAAATTCAAACGCTGTAATATTTTATTCTGGTACGTCACTCCAATACACGTATAAATATGTAAGCTTCGAGCTGTTATAATAAACAAAAAAAATCAAACCGATTAATAAACCAAGAGCAATGCCTTTAGGGTTTTAACGTTGATACTGTGAGATTAATCTATTTATCAGGTATGGTGATTGTGATTTTCAATTCTAAATTAATTGTTTTTTTTATAATGATTGTTTGTTTTTCGAGAAAATTCTTTCTTTAATTTTGTTTCTCTGTATCCAAACACCTTAATTTAATTGTTTTAGGTTGTAATTGTATGATTTCTTTCAGTGACGTAATGCCTGTATTGCTTTTTGTAATCTTGATTTGTTTTTGGATGTCAATTTAATGGTGTTTGAGTGTTTATGTTGTTTGAATTATGCTATTGCAATATTGCTGCTGCTGCAAGTTTTTGAATTAAAGAATGTGAACCTTTTCTTGTATTAGTGGTCATGGCGTCTTCAGATGATGAGGATGAAGTTGGGCCACTGTCTGCCTCAAACTATCATTTTGTTGATGATGAAGATGCACCGGTTTCTTTTTCGCTGTTGCCGTTTCAATGGAGTGAAAGTGAAACCGAAAGTGTCAATGAAAAGAAAAAAAAAAAGATTTTCTTGCATGGTTCTGTAGATAATGGACTTAGGACGATACACAAGGAAGTCATAGCTTGGAAGTTTAATCTGTTGAATGCAGCTCCGGAAATATCAGTGCTTACCAAGGAGAAGACTTGGATTGACCTGCAAAAGCCAAGGAAGAGTTTTGAGGATACAATTAGAACAGAATTGATTTCGGTGCAGTGTCTTCATTACGCAAGGAGGAATCCAGAGGCTTCTAGGAAGTCTGTGTGGGACCACTTGTCCAGGGTTTTCAGGTGCTCTTTTAGAGGAACCCTGGTTATATTTAGCCTTTATTTTGCCATTTTTTGTGCAAATGATGACAGTTGTTCTTCAATTTGCAGCACGTATGATGTTAGACCTTCACAAAATGACTTGGTTGACCACATAGCTTTAATATCTGAAGCTGTTAAACGGGATGATTCCTTAGCAAAGTCCAAGGTTTTGCATCCTTCTCATTGTATACACTTTTACAGTTTAAACTATTAATTGACCTCCAGGAAAGGTTTTTTCGGTCTTTCTTTCTTTCTGATCATATGATTAGAATGTTAACTCACATCATATTATGATTCTGGGATCTTGTAAAGAATGCCAAGGATGAGTTTTGAAATTGACAAGTTGTGCTGCACATTGAGTACATACAGTCATATGGCATGAGAATGTTGTTTCAAATTGCAACTTTTAGTTTCTAATGAGACACAAAATTAATTGTTTTTGAGTCTTTCTGGTAGTGATACTGTGAGGAACCACTCATATTAGAAAAGGTGTTTTCTTTTGGCTCCATTTGAATCCTCCATTGCATTAAATTAGGTAACTTGCTGTGACAGGACGATTATTCATTGTTTGTCAATTCGTTTGGAGTCTGGAGATTACATTTTCTTTAATACTGGTTCAGTTTGAATTATTTGACTACAGCAACAAAATAGATGGTGGCTGGCTCAATGATTTCATTACCATTTAAGAAGAAATGTTTCTCATGATTTGGATGAATATCTTGTTTGTAAAGATATGAATTTGTGCATCTTATTCACAATGTATTAGAGGGTCTGTCCTTTTTGATTTTCAGTTGTTATAAATGTATGATAGCTGCTTATTTTTATCTGTATATTTCTGCTCATTTGTTGATTTTGCTTCCAGATTCCATTCCCATGCCTGCATATAGTCTCAAATTTTGCATGTTAATGATGCATTTATAAATGGCACTCTTGTTGTATTGTTTGATCTGTAGCAGAACTTGTTGAAGATAGAATTTTACATTATGTATCTTTTAGCTACAAATTGTAGTTATTCACTTATCAAATGTTTTATCTTTTCTTTTTCTTTATGTTGGCACCATGGTTTAATAAATAAAATAATTTATTAAATTTTTAATCCTATCATGATATTTTTAAATATTGAGCTTGAACATCTTAGCAAATGGAAAAATTGGGGGTGTTTGGTAAAACTTTTCAAATCTAGTCGATAGTTGTTTGGCTTCAAACAGTTGAGTCTTAAACTAAAAATTTCAGTCGCTAGTAGCTATTTTGAACCCAAATAGCTCTTGATTCAAAAAGAAGTGCAATGGAGTTTTTCCTTATTGGGTGATAGGTGTTGGAAATTTTTTAGTATTTGACTAGATTCTCCTTGCTACAATGTAATCAATAATTTTTTTTTTTGACTTAAATACAATTTTCATGAGCAGTTCCTGCGCACATTTCTTGAGGAAAAGCCTAGAAAGATAAAGCTCTTTGATGAGGTTATACTTCATTTACATTTGTATTTTGGTTTTCCATTTATTGCTATGTGTTTTCATATTAATAATTTAATATACTTAGCTTGTTCATTTTTCAGGACGTTCAAACTACAACTATGACTGGATTTATAGTTGATGATCTCGATGATGACATCCTTGAAGACGTTGAAGACGATGAGTCGAATGGTGATGAGTTGTTTGATTCTGTTTGTGCATTTTGTGATAATGGTGGAGACCTCTTATTATGGTATGTAGCTTTTGCTGGTTGCTGTTGAGAGCCTAAATTGTGGTTATATTTCAAATATCATTTTTATACCTTTGTGATTGGGTTCTTTTTGGGTAAATTGCTATTTGCCCCTTGTGTTTTGGCCTAATATACTATTTTATCCCTGACATTTGAAAAAATATTTACTCATCCTTGACATTTGCAACAATTAACACTTATTAGTCCTCTGTCAGGAATGAAATAGTACACGAATTTGCTAATGTTAAGGATGAATAAATATTTTTTCAAATGTCAGGGATAAAATAGTGTATTAGGCAAAAATACAAGGGACAAATAGTAATTTACCCTTTCTTTTCTGTTGGCATTTCTTGTCGTAAATTTGTTACTTTTAAAACAAAAACAACTTTATTGATGAGCATGTTGTTCTTGCTGTGAACATTGCAATGACTTCTGTTATCTCACATGACTTAATTGTAGAATGCTTCTGGTTGTCATGTTTTGTTATGAGAAACATATTTTCCCATCATTCAAGAGATCTTTGTTCTTTTCTTCACTTTGCATCAGGCTAGATCATTTTATATAACTTTTCTCCATGAT
>CATIWM010103765.1:12500-29968 GCA_949671775.1 Mallotus repandus | reverse complement strand
AAATTAATTTTTCTAATTAAATAAAATATAACTTTATTGCCTATTCTTGTGTAACGAATATTTAATTGATACTTCAAAATGAAGATTTCATTTCAACAAAAATGTATATATTATTAATTATTTTATGTATAATTCAATTATAAAGTTTACTTAATATATAAATCAATTTACACAGTAAAATACAATTTGACTAAATTAAATATTCAAATATTTTAAATATTTCAAAATAATAATTTAATATAAAATACTTAAATACATATCAATTTGAATGTATCAATTAAATGTTCATTACATAAAAATAAGCAAGAAAATTCATATTTTATTTAACTAAAAAATTAATTTTAAATTTTTATTACTTAAATATTTACTTTATTTGCTTCAATTGAAAAACATAAATTATATAAAAAATAAAAAAAAATTATGTATCAATTTGTCAAAACTAATAGATCTTATTGAAATTGTAAAAAATGTTAAAGGTCACAAATTTTTTTATAAATAGTTAAAACAATATTCTCTCTATTTCTAAATAATTATCGTTTAATATTTATTCATATAGATTAATGAATGTATTTAATATATGTATAAAATATTATATTACTCTTATAATAATTATTAGCTTTATATAGAGTTTCAAAATGAATAGATATCTATTTAATTAATTCTTCTATATTAAATAATGGTAAAATAGAAAGAAAAAAAGTAGTTAATATGCATTGATAACTTAAAACGACAATTATCCAAGCACAAAATTAGACTTCTAAAATGACAATTATTTAGGAACAGATAAAGTACATTTTAATGTACCGCTTACGTGAATCAACTCAAAATTTTTTTTAGTGGCCACGTTAATAAAATTTTACTGAATTTTATAATCAGTGCATGAAGTTACAAAAATTAAAAAGTTTGATAAATGATATTTTCAAAATTAAAAGATGGATCAAAATTGTCAAAAACAGCAAAGGACTTTTTTTTAATTTTTCCTATAAATAATATATATTATTTTGAATTTTGATAGTATAATATTTTTATTTAAATTTATGTTTCACAAAATTTTTGGAAAAAGAAAAGGAAAAGGAAATTAAATATTATTATAATAATACACATTAGTACTTACTTTATCATCCTACGTATATGTGACAAAGACAGTTAAATCATACATATCCAACAAAAATATTAAAAAAAACTAAAAATTAATTAAAAAAATATTTTCTTATATTTATTTATGGGTAATTATAATCTAACTCAAGCTTAATAATTGATCAGAATTGTATTCTTGTACTGGCTATCAAGTTCTTGCTTCGCACCTTCTTCTTCATTGTCTTGTTTCTTTCTTTTTCCGCAAAATTCATGAATTAACAGCAACAGCAACATCAAACACCAATAGAAATTAAATAAAACGATTGATGTATATTTGTCACTGTATCTCTGTTCATTCAAATTCCACACTCCAGACGCCACACACCCCAAAGATATTTTCCAACTCCATTTCTCTTCTTCAACACCTCCCTATCATTACTGCTACTACTTGTTAACCATTTTTTTTTCTGGGTTCTTGAGCAATAATTGTTATACTTGTTCTGTTTCCATGGCAGCTCTGTTCTTTCTTTAATTCAATTTCACTTCGATTCAGTTCATCTCTTTCTTTTTTTCTTTCGAAGATTCAATCTTTTACCTCTTTTGCCACATGGGATTGGGTCTAATTTATAGAGCTCCCAATGGAACTAGAGTCATCGTACTTAACTTTAATCCAGCAAGCTTTCAATACCCGTTATTCTTTTTCGGCTCGGGGAGCTCTTAATGGCTTATCCGAGTGCTTTACCATAACCGATCCTTACATTTCGGGTCACCCGATTATTTTTGCCAGCAATGGGTTCTCAAAAATGTCTGGGTATTCAGAAGATGAAATCATCGGCCGGAACGGGAGGATTTTTCAGGGTCCTAAAACCAACCGGCGGTCAGTTATGGAAATCCGAGAAGCAATTCGTGAAGAGAGAGCTTTGCAGATTAGTTTGCTGAATTATCGTAAAGACGGCACACCGTTTTGGTTGCTTTTTCATATGACCCCTGTTTTTGATAAGAAAGATGGACAGGTTGTTCATTTCTTAGCGGTTCAGGTGCCGATTGTCAAGAGGAGAAACGGGTCGGGTATGAGCGATGATGCGTCTGGATTGCAAGAGATTATGTTTGGTTCTTGTAGGAGAGAAGTTTGTTCTGATTCTTTGGTTGAGTTGGGTCGGGCTTTGACTTTGGATTCGGATGCTAGAGGTTTGTACTTCAAGATTTTATTGAATTAGCTTGCTTTTTTTTTTTTTTTTGTGGATTAATTAATGAGAGTGTGTATTAATTACAGGATTAAATATTGAGGAAGTGCGTGAGGCAAGTGAAGCTGATAAAAGAAAAGCAGTAACAGCAATTAACAGAATATTGTATATGTTGACTCATTATAGCGAGTGTAATGGTGAACTTGTGTCTGCAAAAAGATGCAGCTCACTTGGAGCCGGGATTATCAGTTCGTCTTTAAGTATATCTCTTGGTAGAATCAAACAAAGCTTTGTACTGTGAGTTGTTTCAAATTTCCTAATTGGGTTTTTTTTTTTTTTCCAAAAATAAATTGGTGTAGAAGTGTCACCTTTACATAATTGCTAATGCCTGTGTTTGTGTTTTTGTATTTGCAGAACGGATCCGCATTTGCCAGATATGCCAATAGTATATGCTAGTGATGCCTTCTTAAAACTGACAGGTTAATTTCATTAATTGGCATAGATTTATTTGTGTAATATGGTTTTGTTGTCATATGAACAATGCTGTTATTTACCAAACTAAGGCTTTTGTTGTGTTGTTTCTCTAGGGTATGCTAGGCATGAAGTATTGTTGCGCAATTGTAGATTTTTAGGAGGAGTTGATACAGATAGCTCAGTCATCGAGCAGGTAATTATTTCTTCTTGTTACATTTGTATGGCTTGAGATGGAGGTTTTGTTAATTTAAAACCTACATCGATGCTGATTTCTTTTTTCAGATAAAGAAAAGCATTCAAGCTGAACAAGCATGCACAGTACGTATCTTAAATTACAGGTTGATTCTTTAACTGTTCTTCCAATGTGTTTGTGAGAAACTATGTTCTGTTCAATTGTTTTTAACTTGTGTTTCTTTCCTGTCATAATAGGAAGAATAAGACTACCTTTTGGAATCTTCTTCACATATCGCCTGTTCGTAATGCTACTGGCAAGGTATTTCATTATTTACCATGCATAAACTTTTCCATTATCTGTCTGTCTTTTATACTATTCTTTATTTTTAAACTAATTCATGTTTAATTTGGAGTGGTGAAAGATGGCTATTGATTTCATTTTTTTTTTCTTTTGCCAACTTTATTCTTCATTTCATATGGCTTCTTGATATGATCACAAACTGGGAGTAAACTACTTTTATTTAGGAGTTGGAATTGAGATCATACTAATTTATCATGAAATAAACTTGAGAAGATGAAGTTACTTCATTAAAATTTAAGGAAAACTGCTTATAGGTATTGGTTATATTAGGTATAGCAAGGACCTTAAATCCGAATAGGATTAGCCTGGGAATTTATCAGATAGTAGTAGAGCAATGCTGGTTACTAGATTTTGCATAGGCTTCTTTTTTCTGTGTTCTCCTTGTGTTTCAATTCCTATTGGTGGTTGTACGCAATAGACAGAAGGCTATTTGTACCAAGGCTTCTTTCGGTGGGAAGAATGAGGGGAATGGATGTTACTAGCTCATTCTTTTGGGTCATTGGAATCTATATGTTAATGAAGGCTGTTAATCTTTGTACTTAGTGAAAGGGGACTGTTTTAAAAATCATGCGTTGAGGTGTTTAATCTCTAGCTAGAGTGTGGAGCTTGGTCCTATGTTTTATTTTGATAGTTATGCTACCTCAAGAAACCTCTTGACTGTGATTCTCATTTGGTGCTTTCAAACATGATTCTTGTTCGGCTACCTCAGGCAACGTCTTGACCATACATTTGCATCTTGTTTCTTCCATTAATGTCTCTATAAGGATTCCGTATTTTCCACTGCTATTTAAATCTATCTGTATGTTGGTGTGCCCACTCTTTTAATTATCACTGTAAGAATACCCATTCCTTACGGGACATTGTGTGGTTCAGGCTGACCCTGCCGGCTGCAGTATATATTTAATGATTCTTGATTACATCTTTATTTTGCAGAACCTCTTAATGTAGTAAATATTTTACCAATTTTATCAATTTGTTGTGGCCAATGTTAAAACGCTGTGAAAGGATAAAAGATGCCTTCATCTATGATACATGAAGGTAGAGAACAATGTAGCTTTAATGATTTATGGGTTGATAGAGAACAATGTAGATTTAATGATTTATGGGTTGCAATTCAAGGTACTGTTGATAAATTGCTGATGTCAGCAATTATAACATTTTTTTCATGGTGGCCATCTGGTGTGGCATGTAATGTAACCTATAGTCCATTGTCTATGAAAAATGTCAGTATCCCTATCAAGATTTGGCTGTTTATATGTGGGGTTCCATGGTCCCTTTTTTCTGCTTTAATTTTTTAGCTAGTGTTAGAATGGCAAGTATTATCATACTATGTTGATAAAGTTAGAGGACTTCATTGAAGAAAGTTAGCATTGAGGGTAGTTGATAGTTCTTGTCATTCGAAATATAGGAGAACAATGTTGTGAACACCCTTCTTCTCCTTGCTTTATTGTTGCACAATAATAGTTGAAGAACATTATTCATTCTGAATATAGAATTGTTCGTTAATTATGGGTTGTCATTTCTCTGTTGTGAGGATTTCTTTTCTTTCGTTGTTTTGTTTTCCTGCAGTAACAGTGTTTCTTTTTTCTTGGTTATAAGTAATAGAATCTTCAGCATGAAGTTTACACATATGCTGCTCTCGGAGCAAAATTCTTGTAGGAATGCTGGTTAACATGTTTAATACTACTGAACCTAGAGGAGCTTATTTTGTTTCCTTGCCAGGGTTGTGGTTTCGTAATTATAATAAGCTTTTTGAATGACTCCTGACTCCTGACTCCTCAGCATAAGTTGGAATTTCAAATGTTTAGTTACAATATATTAGGTACTGGGCATTTGATCTTTAGAGGATGAAAACAGCATGCCATAGCTTTATTAAATTCTTTTTTCCCTCCTTTTTCAGATAGCATACTTCGTGGGCGTTCAGATAGAAGAAGGGAGTAAGAGCCCGGAAATGCATGGTTTGAACCCCGAGATGAGGCAGCTCAGTTGCGTAGGTGCAGTGAGGGTAGCTGTAAGGAGTTCATCTATTGGTGCCACCTCCTCCGAATCATAGAATATGGCCTTCAATGATGTATATGCTTCACTGCTCGTTACTGGTTTTCAAATGATATTACATGCCTAAGCTTCACCGATGGAGTTAATCTTGCCATGTAAAGGTTGAGATTGGAGGATAGAAAAATAAGAGAAAACTTGTTTTACTAATAGATACTTGCGACATTCACATTGTTCATACACAGAAATATTTTCAAAGAATCATTTGCGGCTTCAGCTCTTAGGAAACCTGAGCTAGCTGTTGGACAAGGCTTGAGCTTAGATTGGTTATGCAAGTGCATACGGTTTGGTTTTGCCTAATAGAAATTGTTTCAGATAGCTAAAGCACTGTAGACAGACCAAAAATGGAACATTTCTGATCTTTGCTGATATGTTTTCGTTTGTATTTTTTTTTATTAACGTAAGATGTTTCGAGTTTGGTTTGCATATATGTATTAGAGTCAGAAAAGTGGATAGCACTTGGGTGAGAATCTGAAAAAATGTGATCTTTGTTTGGTAAACACAAGATTAAATTAAATAAATCAACCATATAAATATAAAAAGCCATCATTGTATACCCAGGAAATGAGCCAACCCCATTCCAAATCTGCTCACTGTCCGCATAAAAACCTCCCAGATCGAGATGCTGCTCGAGCTGTTGAATCATTTTTTATCTCATCTACAGAACTTTGCTAACTATCTTTAATTCACCAAAGAAACAGGAAATAGAGTATTGCAGCTTCAAGAATGGCGATCATGATCAAGAACCAATCTTTTGTCACAATCTTTGCACTTCTTTTCGCTTTCTTTACACTCTCCGCATCACAAAATTTCCCTTACCTCGACCAGTCCTATTTCTCCATGATAAGAACACCAGCAGGAGGCAGCGGAGGCAGATGGGTTCTTCTCCAAGAAAGCATAGGCATATCAGCCATGCACATGCAAGTACTCAAAAACAATAAAGTCATCATGTTCGATCGCACAGATTTTGGCCGCTCTAACATCTCTCTCCCGTTCGGCAAATGCCGCTTCGACGATGAAGCCGTGCAGCTCGATTGCACCGCTCACTCTGTTCTCTACGACATTGCTTCCAACACATTCCGCCCTCTTATGATCTTGACAAACACTTGGTGTTCTTCTGGCTCCGTCGATTCTTACGGCGTTCTTGTGCAAACCGGCGGCGATGGAAAAGGCGAGCGTGTCATCCGCACGTTCACGCCTTGCGATGACGATTCTTGTGATTGGGTTGAGCTTAATAACAGTAATCCTCTCTTGAACAACAGAAGATGGTACTCTAGCAATCAGATACTACCCGATGGTAGGATCATAATCGTCGGTGGCAGAAGGGTCTTTACTTACGAGTTTTACCCTAAACTCAGTTCTTTGGTTAAAGATAACATGACATTGCCTTTCTTGATTAAAACCAGAGACCCATTAGAAGAGAACAATCTTTACCCATTCCTACACCTTCTACCCGACGGCAATCTTTTCATTTTTGCTAATAACCGATCCGTCTTGTTTGATTATTCAAGAAACTACGTTATCAAAGAATACCCTGTTTTGCCCGGCGGTTCAAGAAACTTCCCCTGTACTGGCTCCTCCGTTTTGCTTCCTCTCCGGTTAGACCACGGCGAAGCGTCACCAGTAGCGGAGGTGATGGTTTGTGGTGGGTCGCAGCCTGGCGCCTATATCAAAGCTAGTTTTGAGAATGTTTACGTGGAAGCATCAAGAACATGCGGCAGGTTAAAAGTTACCGACCCGAATCCTCAATGGGTCCTGGAATTCATGCCCACGCCCCGAATCATGAACGATATGTTACTTTTGCCCACCGGCGATGTCCTCATCATCAACGGCGCCGCTAACGGAAGTGCAGGTTGGAATGACGCCGTTAACCCGGTTTTCCATCCGGTTCTTTACTCAACCGAAGCAGAACCGAGCCAGAGATTTGTGGTGTTGAACCCAACGAGCATAGCAAGAATGTATCACTCAACAGCTGCATTATTGCCAGATGGCAGGATATTAGTGGGAGGAAGCAATCCACATCCAACGTACAACTTCACAGCGTACCCGTACCCAACAGAACTGAGTCTGGAGGCGTTTCACCCGCCATATCTAGACCCGATTCACGGTCCTGTAAGGCCGTCAATTCTGACGGTGGAGACGAGGGAAGGAACGGTGTCATACAACGGGATGTTCGCGGTGACATTTGTGGTGACGCTGTACCGTGAGGATGCAGTAATGGAGGTGGAGCTGATGACGGCGGCGTTTAACACACACTCGTATGGGATGAACCAGAGGATGGTGGTGCTGGAAGTGGTGAGCGTGTGGCGGCTGTCTGAGTTCGCACATAAAGTGAGCGTTGTTGGGCCCAGCAATGAGAAGGTGGCGCCACCTGGGTATTATATGCTTTTTGTGGTCCATGCTGGCATTCCGAGCAATGCTGTTTGGGTTAAGGTACAGTGACTCGTGGATTGGACTGGACTCGATCCAATGAAACACATCATTATTGGTGAATGGTAATAGGATACAGTAGCCATTTTTAGGATTATGTGGCAGTGATAGATGACCACATTGTTATGTTCATCTTCAGTTGATTTTTTCTGGGGATTTGCCATGACATTCATTGTAATTTGTAAAGCAGCTAAAAGAATACTGAAAAATGAATACCGTGTCTGCAGTAAGTTGTAAATTTTGGAATTCTTAAAACAAATAGTCAAAATAGAAGTGGAGATGCGGGGTATCGATCCCCGTACCTCTCGCATGCTAAGCGAGCGCTCTACCATCTGAGCTACATCCCCATGTTCTATGGCATCCATTAAAGTAACATAATACTAATGAAAAAGCCACAATCAATTTTCCTTCAACAGAACTCAGTAGCTGCTTTCACAGTGTTACAACAGAAATATTGATCACTGAACATAAAGACATTCTAAATCTATGCACTGCACTGGCTATTTGGTTAAGTATATCCACCTCTCTCCTATGTATTGGCTGGCAGTAAAGATCCAGCAATCAGTCCCGTATATATGCGTCTGTATG
The DNA here is from genome assembly GCA_949671775.1 of Mallotus repandus. Lineage (NCBI taxonomy): Eukaryota > Viridiplantae > Streptophyta > Magnoliopsida > Malpighiales > Euphorbiaceae > Mallotus > Mallotus repandus. The sequence continues at coordinate 21,628 of CATIWM010103765.1, read as the reverse complement.
TATAAACCCCCAAGGGGTTGCTTTGCTCTTGCTCAGATTCTTAACCACAACCACATCAACTGCTATAAACAGGACATTGCATCCATTAATTCTTCTATATCTATAACAAAATATGATTTGCTAGTTTGTGGCCCTTGTTGATCTATATCTATACCAGTTTGCCCAGAAAAGGTAATGCAAGAAATTCACTACACTTAGCGCACACATCAGCCAGTAGAATCTTTCAAGGTGATACTGATTTATGTTGCTGCCAGAGAGCCATGGACTGTGCTTGTATTTACCTGTTAAGTTGTTAACTATTGATACAATCACTGAGCTTAGGTAGTACCCCATTGCTAAGGATGCCCAAGAAAGGGAAGTAGCCAGCGATCTCATGCTTGTTGGTGCCTCCGTAAAGCAAAATTCCAACAGCCCTGCCAATGTGAAAAGATCTGCTGAACCCAAGAATAGGTATTGAAGTGCTACCCAGAAGAATGTGATTGGCAATGGTTCATTCGAATCAAGCCCTGCATCTGTGGCAACTCTTTTCCGCTTGATTTCCACCAGAGCTGCAGTCGCCATTGCTACTATAGAAAGAAGCAAACCGATGCCTATTCTTTGCAAATGAGTGATGCCCATTTCAGATTTGGTTACTTTTCTAGCGAATGGAATGATGAAATGGTCATATATTGGTGCTAGGATCATGATGAAGACTACAGGAAATATGGGAAGAGATGCTGGGGGTACTTTCAAGGAACCAAGCTTCGTGTCCATTGTGGCAGCTTGCTGTACAGAAAATGTTGAGAGCTGAGCTAGGCAGCAATTCAGCATTATGGTGCAAGCAAATATTGGGAGGATTTTTAACACTATCTTCACTTCTTCTACTTGTTGTACTGTGCATTCTAGTGCAGAGTGAACTGGCATCTTCACCACTGCTCTGTTGAGGCAGCTGAAGCTTTTTGTCACAGTTTCAGTGGCTGCCGTTTCCTTGGAGTTTGCTTTTGATCCCTCACTTGCTTCGTTTGCATTGAAGGGGCTTGCTGTCAAGTTTGCTACGGCATTGCTTGGACTTCTGCTCATGCAAGTGTTAATTGCAGCAGCAACCAAAACCTGTTGAACCACAACGATCATTTTGTTAGTTTGTTGATTTCATTGCACGATTAAAATTAGCACACCCAGTGGCCATAAGACTGCAGCCTGCTAGCGCCTAACTCATAATGGAAGAAAATCATAGAGGTATATTGTAGGAGGTGGCGAACCTTGAAAATGGTAGTAAGAGGACTTCCGGAAGGTATTTTATTCCTGTAGGTAGTTGACCCAAAAAGGAAGATAAGGATCGACAAAAAGATTGCAATGGTAGAGATACCAAAGCCCCATTCCCACCCTTTGTTGTCTTCAATCCAAACAACAAAAGTGACTGCAATTAGGCCTCCACAGGAGAGACAAAAGACAAAGTAATTGAAGAAGGTTGATCTTTGTTTCCTCCCTTGTGGTGAGCTTTCATCAAACTGCTCTGCCCCATGCGCTGGCAGAGAGCCCTTTATCCCTCCAACACCAAGGGCCACCAGATACAGGCCTATAAACAACATTGCAGCTTTTGAACCATCAACTTCATGGCATGGGGTGTTGGGGTTGCCCGGCTTGCATTCTGGTGGCTTTAGAGAAGGTGACCGTGCTTGCACTGTGAGTATCACCAAGCCCTGTTCCAATCATTACGTAAACTTGTTTCAAGTATGTTCTCAAAAGCTCGAACTTCAACAAAGAGCTGAGGACTGAAATTTTTAAAAGAGCCCATCTCAAACTAGGTTCGGGCTGAAATCCTTTAGCTAGCTGAACCCATTTTATGTCTCTTTCCCTTTTTGACAATTCAATAATAAAAAAAATTGAGCAATACATTTCACAGCCGGAAAAGAGAAACACCTTATCAGAAAGTTTGAGTGCGACCAAGTCTACCAGTTGGCTAAAATACAAAAAAAAAAAAAAAAAAAGCCAACATGAGGGTCCCCTTACCACGAGTTGTATGCCCACTTAAGCTCTTGAACACACATGGCCTAGAAAGGGACTATTTGATAGGAAATGTCACATACAAGATCCAAAATATTGTTGACTACCAAGTGAAATACAATGCACAAAAATACTCTGAAATAGGCTTTTTTTTAAACATGCAATAGATAAGTGAACAACTCATTCCTCTATAAAATTGCATTTCACACTCACATAAATAATGGGTCTTGTTACGTGGATTCTCTTTAAGCTTATTACTTTGTACAAAGGGCAGAGTATTAATATATTTTTCTAGATTCACCTAATAATCCATAGTTTTTTATATGGCTTTTTGTTATTGGCCATTTAGAGTTATTTCTATCCGTAACTCTGTCGTTGGCACACTTTTTTTTTTTTTGGTCTTTAGGAACAATTATGACAAAGCTTACTGACGAGCTAGTAACTACAACGTCAATAGCCAATATACATAAAGATGACAATACCATGCTGAAATGTGGATTGTATACGAATGATAACGAATAAAATAAAAAGGAAATCTTTATCCACACAATGGTTAGCCATGGGAAGGGCCATATCTATCCACCACAAAGACCACATTTAGTGGCAGCATTAAACAGAAAGAGAGGTACGCGTGGCAAGCAAAAACTAAGTCATAGGAGACGTCTCTCAAGAAATAGTGGCAGTGACCCAGTGAGCACAGAGGTTACTTGTCAGTGGGGTAAGGACAAGACAATATCATTCTTGTTAGAGGAGCAAAAGGGACAATTTTAGATATCGAACGAAAGTGAAAATAGAAGAAAAGAAGTTTCTGTATAAACATATATTTGTCTTATGCATACGCATTACAATAAAGGGAAAAAAAAACAAAAATAAACACACACAGAGTAGGCATATATTAGGGGGTCCTTCAGCACTATTCCCAATTGGATACATTGCATGAGCTATATTTTTTATTTTTAATTAATTTTATTCGATTCAATTATAAAAACGCAGCAAAATTTTTAACGATTAATTTAATTTTCGATTAGCATAAGTTTTTTTCTTTAAAGTTGAAAATTAATTTATAATATTTGCTAGAATAATTAGTTCATTAGCATGATACAATTACCACTAGCGACTCATTGACTTTTTTTTCTCTAAATTATTAAATCCAACTCATATTATTTTCTCATCATTATAAAATCGGAATAAATTTATTGTTGCATAAGACAATTCATTTAAAATATATTTTTTTGGTCTTTTTATATTATAGTTAATAAGTTTGAAAATAAGACTTTTTGTATTTTGTGAAAACTCATTAAATAGAACTATATACAAGCAATTTAATTATATATTACATGACATGTCCAAAGATTTTTTTCTATATTTATCAACAGCAAGTACAGGGGAGTTTGGGACATGGTTATCTTTAGAGAAAAATAAAAGAAAAAGAAAAAGTGTTTTTTCCATTGTTTAGGGGTTGAAATTAAGCAGCAGATTGAGCAAGTTGCTGCAAAAGTGCAAAAGCTAATATCATCCAACAGGGCAGCAGCACACACCAGAACAACGTGGCGTTGCCTTGTGAACTGTGCCTCTCTCTGTTAGCGTTAGCTGCAATTCTACTAAGGGTTGGGGCTTCCTTTTTTTTTTTTTTCAATTGATCATTAAAGAATGCTGATTTTATCAATAAAAACTAAACAGACAAAAAGAAAATATTACTCTTTTGATCTTCCTTTACAAGTTAGTCAATTGCCAAGAGCTAAATCAATCAAAACTTACCAAATTCAGACATAATGAATCAATTATAAATCATAGTTGTAAATATAAGAAAAGACCCAATTGCTCCATTAAGTGAAAGAGATTATGTAGAGTGTGGTAGTAAGTGATAACAATGGAAAAATAGAAGAAGAGAAGTACCAGAAATTCTATGGCAGCACTTATCAGGTAGATGCGATAAGTAGTGAAAAAAGCATCAGAAAGAAAACCACCAAGAAGGGCTAACAGGAAAGCAGTGCCCATGAAATTCGTGACACTATTGGCGGATTTTGATGGAGATAAGTGCATGTATTCTGATAAATATATCACCAAGTTGCTTGCATTTGCCAGATATGCCAGGTTCTCCATTATCTCCACAACTGCATGCCCATGCCCATACATACCCACATCATTCATTTTACACATTATATTTATTAAAATCAATCACAAAACAAGACCATAACATTGAATCAATGAACATAAACATACCCAATACAAAGGAGGCAGCAAACATGCCACCATGTTTCCCTTTGAGTGCAGGCCTATTCCTCCAGTCAACATACCCTTCCCATCTACTCACCTGCTGTTGTTCCTCTAGCTCCTGCACATGCATAAATATAAATATAGATCAAAACAAGCAAAATTTTGTCGGTCATTAGCACTGAAATATGTATGTGTATATATATATATCATAAGAAGCAGAAACAAAAAAGAAAGAATTTATATACATGAAGAGGAACCCAGTACCATTTATTAATTCACACCCTCTTCCTATCACTCTCCCTTTGATCTTCTAAGAGAGTTTTTGTGATATGGAGAAGAAAGGTTATTGGGATCTTTGGGCGTGAGAAAGAGAGAAAAGAAGAGTGAGTGAGTTTTGATTTGTAAAAGAAAGAGTGATGACTGGTTGAGGATTTAAAAAGGGTGAGGGAAAACAAACCAACAAACAAAGCTTAGGGACCCATTTGATAATTACTTTTTTTCATCCTTTCTTTGGCCCTTTCCCTTTTGTGTACTTAGGATTTCTTCCTTTTTTTTTTTCTTTTTTTTTTTTGTTTATTGAGTTTCTTTCTTTTTTATTTTTTTTTTCTAATGAGAGTAAAAAAAAAAGTCTGCCCAAATTCATTTCTAGCTAAATTCTTATCTATATTAATATATTATATTCAACTATGAAATTTATAATATATATTTTTTAAATATTTTATATTTAATTAATAAAAATAAAATATTTATTCATATATTATTTATTTAATTATTAGATATAATATATTTTTTTGACATTTTTATTTTTTTTAATTAGAGAAGTCATATGATTTAAGTATCAACAGACCGTATAATAGGAGACAGTTCTTCCTTTTAAATTGACGATGGTAGGATTTAAAGCACGTACCTCATAATACTCTTAAAAAAAAATTACTACTTGACTATTCTCTCGCTGATTATTTTCATTGGACAACAAATTCAACGACAAGATATATCACATCCCTTAAGTGGAGATGGATTTTTTTTAACTTAATAAAGAAGTTTTACTTAAGCAATACTTAGAGATTGAAGAAAAATTAGAAATCCATTAGAAAATTGAGTGATTCGTTCTTTTTTTTTTTTTTGATTGATTCGTTCATTTATTTGGCCTTTATCTTTTTGTGTACTTAGGAATTTTTCCTTTTTTCTTTTATTGAGTTTGTTTCTTTTTTATTTTTTTCTCAAATGAGGAGAAAGAAGGTTTAAATGGAATTTCTTTTATTGACTATAAAGAGGATCTATCAATTTATCCACAAGTAGTGATAATTTTTTAAAAAAAATTAAAAATAAAATTTGATTTCTATGATGGTTAGAAATTAAAGAAAGGTCATGAACCAATTACAAAATAATTTCATTTGATTCTTTCTTTGACCTTTTTACCTTTGTATATTTAGAAATTCTTCCTTTTTTCAATTGAATTTTCTCTTTTTTATATTTTTTTCAAATGAGGAAAAATCAAAGGCTCAAATTGAATTTTTTCTATTGCCTATAAAGAAAGCATTGCCAATTCATCCATAAGTAGCAGCGATGGATTTTTTAAACCAAGAATTAAAAGAGAAGTTTTATGTATAACAATTAGAAACTAAATTCATAAATTAAAATTTTTAAAAAAATTAATAATATAAAAAGAATTTGTATTAATTATTTACTGAATATTCATTTAAAAATATATCTATAAGCATATATGCATAAATCAATTATGATTAAAAAATATAAAAAATTAAAAGAATCAACTCTATACAGATGATATTTATATTTATATATATATATATTATGTGGAGCAGTGAGGATTCCAATTACCGAATAAGAACATGTTAAAAGATTTGGGAAGGTTCTACTTAAAGATCTGTTTGGTTAATAAAGATTAATAGATTTATTTCCGAAAAGAAGGCACAAGGATGAGATTGAAGCATCCAATCCTATTCTATTCATACACTAAATTATTTATTTCAAAAGGGCTAAAAAAAAGATGTGTTTGAACCATATTTATACAAGTTAAGATACTTTAATTTTTATATTTTTTAAGTCATGAATATTCAAAGTTTAACAAACTCTAATTAATCACTTTAATTTCAAAAATTATCATAGAAATAATAAAAAAAATTCAACAGTTAATTTAACACACAATTTTAAACCTAAAATATGACTTAAATAAAAATAATTTCTATCAGCTAATCTAATCATTATTAATTAATTTTATATTTTTATCTAAAAGAAAGAAAAGGTTGTTGATGCTTCATCACCTTCCTTAATTGTAGCATGATACCTTTTACTCAAGGAACCTATCTTTTTATTTATTTATTTTTTCTTGGTCTTCTATTGCCCATTATTTTCCATTATCACATAAATTTAATCACAACAAACAAACAAGAAAAAAACAGTATTATAATTCTTAGCACATGCGTTACAGCATTGATTCTTTAAATGATCTTTGACCCATCACAAAACAAAAAAACAAGAGGTCTTCACTTATCAACTTTGGTATTCATCATGCGGTAGATTATGATGTAACACATCAAATCCTTCAATGTAGTGATTAAGCAAAAAATATATATATATAATAAAATGTTAGCCACTAGCATGAAGAAAACGTAGCATTACAATGCTCAATCTAAGTTGCATAAATAAAGGGAAAAGGGTTTGCAAATTTAATATGTTTAAGAAGAGTCCTGAAGAAAGCATGAAATTGGGTGGTCAAAAAAACTATAGCTTTCGGACATACCCACTATATCTCTATGTTCCAATTAACCAAGCCAATGACACAACCACTTTGGGGCTATTTAATATTCAAGATATTGAAGCTAATATAAATAATACCTAACTATGTCTCTATGCATATAAAATTGAAAGCTTTGTACTTCCTTGAGAGGATGGAATTTTAAACTTGGTATTCAATTCAAACCTTTTTTAGGGTTTGTTCCAATTTGTGACATAAATGTAACCACTTGGATTAATTTGGTAGTCTTGTTATAGTGCGCAAAGATTTTAGATGGGTTGGTGCATTTGGAGTAGTACCTAATCAATTTTTTAATTGCTGGTGATAAAAATTAAATTCTAATTAATTCAATTTAATTTTAACAGAAACATAAAAATAATAAAAAAAATTAACATGACTATATACAATATATCTCGAATTTAAAATATTATTTAAGTAAAAATAACTCTTTACAAACTATTTTTTTTTATTAATAGAAGATCATATGATTTAGATATTGTTGGATTGTATAATAAAGAGTAATTCTCTTTTTTAAATTGATGACTGTATAATTTAAACTCTAAATTTTAAAATATTATTAAAGAGAAGTTACTACGTTGTTGCTCAATCTGCAAACTAATTTCAACTCTTAGCTGTGATACCTAATTAATTTAATAAGGTTTACATGTATGGTCAAGCCAATTTGCATGTTGCACATAAAAGCAATAGTCAAGAGTCAATTTATATGATACATCGTGCATGGCATGTATATGATTTATTTCAACTTCATAAAAATCTTGCTTTAGATTTTATGCATATATGTATTCGTACATATGGCCCGCCATATTGTTTGGAGAATTCAACTGTTTCACATGTGAACTAACATTTTTTTCTGTTCAGTGGACCAAATTATATTTGAAAATACATTTAAAAGTGTTATTTGTGGGAAAATAAAATTGACATCAACATGGGTGAGAAGGCTTGTTGGGATAGGATGTGTGTGAACAGAGTATTATACAGGGATTAAATTTTCGGAAGGTACCAAATCTTAGCTTTATCTCAATTCAGTTATTAAATTTTAATTTATATCTTTTTAAATATTAATTTTTTATCTAATTTTATAGCAGTTATTTATAAATTTTTTAGTATGTTAACAATTTAAAATTATTATTTTAATTCAAGATTAAAATTTTTTATATAAATAAGTTCATATTTTCTATATATTTATAGAAAATAAAAAAATTTATTTTAATTTTGCCCAGTAAAAATAGACTTATCATGAGAGGTATCAAAAACTAAAAGAAATAAACTTTCAAATTTTTTATAATTTTTGGATTAAATTAAAAATATAAAGAGATTGAGGGATTAAAATAGTTTTTATGAGAAATTTTAAAGATTAAAAATTTTTAACGGTATCTTTTTTGAAATAAAATCAAAGTCAGATGACAAAAAATAAATAAATTGAAATTTATTACCCAAATTATAATAAGTGTAAAGTTAGATGACCACCTTTACATTTAATCCGTGTTATATATATATGATTACTGTATATATATGTACGGTTAACATGTTAAGAGTATTCAAAAATTAATATATTTTTGAAGATATTAGACTGAATTATTTATTTCTAAAATAATTTAAAATACATGCAAGAGAATTATTTTTTTAAATAAAAATCTCGAGAATTGAATCCAAATTTTTATGAAGAGTTTTGACAAAATGCGTAAACACTTTGATGAGAATTTTCAACAAAAAGCAAGCCATTTTCTTGATGTAGCAAATAGAGTTGTACCCGTGAGTGAAAAATACATGAATTTATAGCAAAAACTACATTAAAAGTATCGGTTGAGTCAATAACACATGAAGAAACTAGCTAGAGTTTGGTTGTGGGTCTCAATCATCTTCCTTGTTAACTCTTCACTCACACCTTCTTCTCCAAAATGTATATGTCACTATAACATAAGGATGGTTAATGATAGTCATACATTATAATCTTAGTTTGCGTAGATTAAATTTTTAATCTTTAACGGCTTCTATTTCAAACTAACACCTTAAAAAAAATTTATACGATAGAGGTCTAAGAGTTTTAAACTATATAATAGGGATAGCCATTTTCTTAGTATTTACCATAATAGTAATAATTTTCACAATAATAGTAAATCGTAATTGTGGATTTAAAATCTTAATAATTCTT
>CATIWM010103765.1:0-7500 GCA_949671775.1 Mallotus repandus | reverse complement strand
TTCACAGTTCATAAGCAACATATATATATATAATAAAAGAGATTATCATATACTACCGAATATCAATGAAACTAAAGAATATTTGATTGCAAATGCAAGTTGATGAGAGGAGCATTTTAATTAGAATATCATCATAATCGTGTGTATATATATGTGTAATTGGAAATCAATATTTTCTTGAGATTATTCTTGAAAGACAGGGTACAAATCTAAGCCAAAATTTATACCAATTAACAACTGAAAACTAATTACCATGTAACATGCAGTAGTATCTTTTCAGCTTTAAAAAAAAAATCAATTCAAAAAGAGATGCTAAAGCAAAGGATAAGAATATTTTAATTAAGCAGCAAGCAACAGTAACTACTCATAGCCCACAGATATCCTTCCACTATATATCATATATATATAAAAAAATTAAGGAATAATGGAGAATTCATGTAATTAGTTCCATCAGTCAACTTTGTCTGATAATTTAAAGAAACGAATTCATGTTTGTGTGGCTCATACACAATAACAAATTACTTTTGGAGTAGAAAACTGTGGAAATTAATTAAAAGGTGATGCGTAAAATAAAATTAAAAGTGAAAATGAAAGCTAAGGTGCAAAATCAATAATTGCAGCATCGAAAGATATTCTTTATTCCTTAAGATATAAAAAGAAATATTAACTATGGCATCATCAATGTTTTTTAATTCTATAGAATTCATAGAGCAGACAAATTAGTAAATATTTAGATGAAGTTTAAAAGAATTTAAGTTGAAATCGCTATTATAAAACTTCAATTAATTCATATAATAACATTGGCTTTTTATTTAAAAATTAATTGAATTTGATATATGTTTTAGTAGAGACTGATCGAATATTAATTTTTCATTATTTGATTAAAAAAATAACTTGATGTTATGTATTAGGCGCATAATTGGACGAGAAAACGTTGAATTTCTTTTTACTTATGTAGCATAAGAAATGTTCTATAATTAATCTCACTTAATTAATAATAAATCGGACTAAATGATGTAATATTTTTTTCCAAACAAATTAATTAAATAGGCGATTAATGAAGTATTGGAGAAGGGTTATATTTGATTTTATAATAATTATAATGTGGTATGCACAATCATAAAATAAATGGTTCAAAAGCGAAAGAAATTAATTTGATTTATAATTAATGGAGTCCTTTTGAAGGATGTTTGTTTAATTATATATTTATTGATTAATAATATGGTTTATATATAGTTTAGATGCTATATTAATTAATTAAGCTACAATATTATTATATTTTAATTAATTTTATTTCATTTCATGGTTATAAACAAATAAAAAAGTTAAAGTCAAGATTTTTGGAAAGGAAGACGTGCAAGCATGTAGTTTTACTTTAATATAATTGGAGACAAAACTTACAAACTCAAGCAAATGATATTCTGTAATAGCTGTGACTTTCAACCATTGACTTTGAGTAACATGCCTATGTGTTCTAATTTATACATGCTTATCTTTTTATTTTGGATATTTATTATACATATGGAAAAAAAATTATCAAAATTTGCTATTTGAATAGTAGCATCATGGAGAAAAAAAAAACTTATTTTTTAGCCCTTTAATTTTTTTTCCCAACAAAACAGAAATAAAGTTAAAATTTTTTATCTTTTATTCGTTAATTATCACGGATAACTATATATATATATATTTTTTTAAATTATACAAAACACGCACAACACACACCAAAAATCAAGGACATGACACAGTACATATATTATTATTTATATATACGTGTGTACGTGCGTGTATAAATGTGTATAATCATGTAATTTTAAGTATTTTATATAATTTATATGTACACGATGAAAGATGAAAAGAGAGAGAAAGAGGACTTTAGAATTGTTGAATTTCCAAGGAAGAAGTAATTCTCAAGGTTGTTTTCATGAAGGGAAACTACATGAGAAACATGGGTGGGGCTTTATTATATATCCACTATTATATTGCAGTTCAAATGCCGTTTGAAAATGGGTATATACACAACAATACACACGTAAATAAATTCTATATGCAATGTGTATTTTGTAATGATATGATCTTGATTTCATAATTTCAATGTTTACTCTTTCTATATATCATTTTTTTTATCTGATATTTTCAATATCCGATAGTCATATGATTCTAACTATTTTAAAATTTAAACCGAATAAATTTACAAATAAAATTAACACTTATTTTTTTTTATATATAAAATTTGAATTCAAAATTTTATTTAAAAAAATGAAAACTCTATATATCACTTGTTTTTTTAACAATATTTCCTCTAGGAATCAATCTTGGACCTTTGCAATCAACATTGCAGCCTAACTTTATTTGATATTATGCTAAATATTGATGTGAAAAGTGAAAAATACAACCTATCAAATAGGTATAAAAAACCAAATTGGTATCGTTTTGTTATTGAAATGGCTGTAATTTTCAGTAGTAGAATATATATCCCAACCAATTTTATTAATGATTTATCAATACTGTTAGAATGATTCACATTAATTATTTAAAATTACATTACGAAAATGATGGTTAAAAATTAAGTAATTTTATGTGTGTATATATATATATATATTGTTTGATTTTGTCATGTTCGGTAGGATGAGATTCTCATGGGACCATGAAGGTGAAAAAAAAAAAAATCCTACAAAATAAGATAAAAATATTTAAATAGTTGAAATTTCAAGGATTCTGACTTCACATTCATGGTTTCCACTTTTCATGCATGGGGCGGCTTAATATTGATTTGTGAACTAACAGGGATCTTGAAAATAAAATAAAAGTATTTACTTAATTAATCTAGTTGCATTCTTGATTATATATATATATATCTACAGCCGAAAGAATTGGATTCTTTTACATAGAATGTGCCAATAAATTGGCCGTCAAATTCCCATAGACTTCTGACCTCACCACTATGTGAGTAATGATCTTTACAAAAAAAATTATTGCATATATAATAAATCATGAAATTAAGCTTAATCTCTGCTTTTTATTTTTTTTATTATTAAAAAATTACTTATGTTGAAATTTATTCATCAAAATTTTATAATAAAATATTTTTAAACGGTTCAGATAATCAAATGCTTGTGTTCATAATAGAAAGGAAAATTTAATCCAAAACTTAAAAGATGCTGCAAGCACTTAACTATTATATCAAACATCAGAAATTAAGAGTTAAAAAATGTTATAATTTAGATTTGCCTAAGTATTTGGGACAATAAACAAGTGATTTCTTAATTTCACTCCATTTTCTGTTTTGTATGGACACTTTTTTTCTTAAGAAAAAAAAACAAAGAAATTAAAAAGAGTTAATTTGGTTTGCTCTCAAACAATGAAGATAGGCATGTTTTTCAGATTTTTTCCGTGGAAAAGTGTCTTTTTTACTTGTGCGCTTTTCAGGACAATGGACAAAAAAGACTACAATTACCTTCTTGTTATGGCAGCCAGAGTCTTATTCAGATTGAAAATTTCTAATCTTAAGAAGAAGAAGAACATGCCTTTTACTTCTAATTACTAATACGTTTAGTGGAATACTCTTACATATGTTATGTAATCATTACATACATCTACTCACTCATAACTTGTTCATAAGAATAGGAAATTGGTTTCACATTAATGTATTTTTTTTTTAACCATATTCTGTATGACTTTAACTAATATGATACCATCCGAATAAAATTATAAGAACGATAAAAAATTTTTAGTAACTAATTTAATGTGATTATCTTGAATTCGAGACATTACTTAAATAAGAATAGCTTTCTGCTAGTTGATTGCAATGGTTATTGATTATTATATTTTTTTTTTATGTATAAAGTGGATTGCCCTTCCATTGATTCTAATTCATAATTTTACTATCCTTAGAATGTTATATATATTCCATTATAGAATCTCTAAATAAATTTTAAATGTATGTGACTTTTTGTGGGAAAAAAAATCTCTAATTATAAATATAATATTTATTTCATTCTAAATAAATCATAATTATTATTTAACATACTAGGTATAATAATTTATTTACAGATAAATTGTATTTGAAATTTATGAAATGAACTTTTTAATAAATGTGATTCTATTATAAGATTTTCTGACTAAGCTAATCATGTGCTTTGTCCATGATAAATTAGTTTGATTTTGCCAAAGAGACATAAGGCCCGTGAAGAGACCCATTTAACAGGGCATACGTAGCAAGTGACTTCACACTTCCTTCCCTTACCTTTTAGAAGGCATAATAAGATATTTATGTATTTACCAGTTTGGTACCTCTAATTATAGTTTTTTCATTTTAATATTTAAATTTATTTAAAATATAATTTTTAATCTCCATCAACACATTATATAAAATAGCAAATAAACATATGTCACATTATAAGAGTTTGATTGGCCAAAAACTATAAACAGATATGTCAAATTAACAAAAAGTGATAAATATAGGGAGGTGACACGTCACGACCCGAACAGAAGATTCGTGACCAACACTAGGTGTTGGGGATACATAAGGTAACCGAATCCCATAACAAACCTTAAAAAATTTTCGCGGAATTAAAACAATACACTAAACAATAAAATAATAAATGCACAATATTATATAAGTATAAAATAATATTCTTAAATACAATATTTCAGTTCAGACATAATATTTAAATACAATGCAGAATACTAATAATACAAATCTGAAATTTAATTACTGCAGTGTCTAGAATTTAATTACACAGTACACAATCTAAATTAACATACTCAATGCTATAGGTGAAGAACGAACTCAGCACAAATGAGGAATACTAATAGACTGACTGTGAGGTCCTGAAAAAATTAATTGAAGGGAATCAGACCTCACCGAGTGAATTAATTTTATAAAATGCACGCTGATTTTAAAAACCAGTTATTAAAATTCTTTCTAAAATAAAATATAATAAAATAATTATGATTATTAAAATCATTTACTTTTATTGATAATATTATATCGAGTCTCTTTAAAAATTTTTAAATCAATTTAATATGAAATCTCGTATAAAACATTTAAAATATTTATTTTGGTGGAAAACTGGTAGAACCCTAAACCATTATTCTAATAGCCTTTCGACTCTCTTAATTCAAGTGACTGTCATCTCGAAAGCAAAACATCAACCGAGTTACTGCCACAGTCATTTCACTTATTCCATATTGGATGTCCCGAGAGCAAAGCATCAACCGAGTTACATCCCTTTTTCACATCATTTACCGGCCCAAGAGCAATGCATCAACCGAGCTCAATCATATACATATATATCATATACTAGACATTACCCGTGCGTATATGGTCCTAGTGATACCCGCTAGGTAGCACATTCTACCATTATCTCCAAATCAAATTTGGATTATAAATATTTAAATCAAATAAATAATTAATTCATAAAAAGAATGATTAAATAAGCAATTAAATAAATAAATAATCATATATTTTTAAATATGTGATATTTTTAATTACTAGAAAATTTCATTTAAACACACATAATACACATTTTATAAAATCAACTCACAGATGGAGGGTGCCGAACGACGCGTTCTCTGCTGCCCTGGTGCTACTACTCGTGCCCTGGAGTTCTCTAAAATAAATAATATTTATTTAAAATATGCTTGTAAAATAATTAAATGAATTCATGAAATGAAGGAATGATGAAACTGCCTCGATTTAAGACACAATGCTAATCAGACTTAGAATTACGATATAGGTCAATGTCACGCTTTACGAGAAATCAACCAAAAATTCGACAGAATTTTCCTTGTAAAACGGACAACCATCTACTAAAAGTAAAGTCGACCCTGTAAGAAAACACACTTTGAATATTCCACACTCGGGTCGGACTCCCAAACTACTCATAATTCCAAACGAGTTTTAAATTCACAATAATCAATAAAATAATATAATTTTTCAGTAAATCATAAAATCTCATTTAAATATCATAATTCAAATTATTTTCACAATAAATTATAAAATATATTTATTTTCAAATAAATAGTAAAATTCTAACTTATATTTAAATTTTCGTTGATAAATATATATAATTTAAATATTATAATTAAATTAACATTTATTGCAAATAATCATTTAAATTACTTAAATACATTATAAAATTTACAAATAATTCAATTAAGCTTAAAATAATAATTAAACTTATTATTCATATATTTTTCTAAAATTACTAATAACTAACTAAAACTAGTAAATAATTCATAAAATTTATTTTTATACCATTTATTACTCAAATATTGTTTAAAACATATTAATTTACATTAATTTCAACAAAAATATAAAATTCACTAATTTTTCCAAAAATTCATTTTTCACATAAACATTCAAAAATTTATGATAAAAATTCTATACATACTTTTAATAAACTTTCTGCATGAAACATACTCAAAATAATCAGTAGAATTTATTAAAAATATATTCAACCCGAGACTGGAGTGGTACTGAAATAGTAACTCCGATCATCAGAAATAGTACAAATTTCAAAACAATTTCAGAAAAATGAATAAAAATCATCAATGGGTAGCTCATAACATCTAAAATAAATAATCCCAAAGCACCAACATCTAATAAAATCATTAACAAGCTCAAAATGACAATTTATTCAAGAACACATAAACTAAGAACATCTGCAAGTCCAGACAAACTTAACATTCTTCTGAGTTAGCTTTGTTAAAGGCGCTGTAATCTTGGAGAAATCCTTTACAAATCTCTTGTAATAGCCTACTAAACCCAGAAAATTTCTCACTTCGGTGACTGTTGTAGGTCTTGGCCATTCTGCAACTGCTTCAATATTCTTGGGATCAACTTGAATACCATCTTTGGATACCATGTGGCCTAAGAATGCCATTTGACCCAACCAAAACTCACATTTTGAAAATTTAGCATACAATTGATGATCCCTCAAAGTCTGAAGCACAAACCTCAAATGTTTTGCATGCTCCTCCTTACTTCTTGAATAGACTAAGATATCATCAATAAATACAATCACAAATCGGTCCAAGTATGGCCCACATACCCGATTCATCAAGTCCATAAAGGCTGCTAGGGCATTAGTCAACCCAAAGGACATCACCAAAAATTCATAATGGCTATATCTTGTTCGAAATGCTGTCTTAGGTACATCTCCACTTCTAATTCTCAACTGATGATACCCTGACCTCAAATCAATCTTAGAAAAACACTGAGCTCCTTGAAGCTGGTCAAATAAGTCGTCAATCCTTGGGAGAGGATATTTGTTCTTGATGGTGACCTTGTTCAACTGTCTGTAGTCGATACAAAGTTGAAGGCTACCATCTTTCTTCTTCACAAATAACACTGGTGCACCCTAAGGTGATGTGCTAGGTCTGATAAAACCCTTATCAAGTAACTCTTGTAACTGCTCATAGAGCTCTTTCAACTTTGCAGGTGCCATTCTATAAGGTGGCATAGAGACAGGATCCGTACTAGGTACAACATCGATA
>CATIWM010103745.1:0-15680 GCA_949671775.1 Mallotus repandus | reverse complement strand
ATATTACCCATATTTAATTTTAAATCTAACATATTAATGGCAAACCAAATTTTATATAATTTTACATTATGTTTTCTTTTTTATTTAATAAATACTAAATAAATAAATATATATATATATATATATATATATATCCACTACAAATATCAAATTTGAAAAAAAAAATTATATTTATCTTTTGTATTTCTATTTATAAATATAATATTGCAACTCATAAATAAGAAAAAAAAATTATTCTTTTATATCTCATATTTATTTTATTATTTTTATTTTTAATTTATTTACATTGCTAATAATAATGAATATAAATTTTGTAATAATATTCTAAATAAAAAATTTTCATTGATTAGTTATGTTTATTATTTATTTATCTATTTATTTTATATTTATTATTACTTTTTTAGTTATATTTTTTTAATTTTCAATATTTTATAATATTTATGTTCTAAATATATTTATTTAATACTATCATTATATTATATGTTTAATAATAATATTTTTCTTATATTATTAAAGGAATGACTTTTGATTCTCGTGAAAATCAAGTTAAATCAATTATAAATTGGTCAAATATTTAAATATTAACATTTATTTTTTAAAATTTATAAATAAAATATATAAATTAATAAAAATATGTATTACATGTTTGAATAAAAATATTTATCGAAAATAAGTATTTTTTATAATACTTTTAAAAAAATATAATAATATATTTATAAATAAATATTTTAAAATATTTTATAATTGATAATTATAATATTATTTTTTTTGGCTAAATAATATTAATTTTTAATATATAAAAATAATTATAATATTAATTTTTTATATATAAAAAATAACTACAAAAAATATTTTAATTGCTAATGATGTTGATTCCTATTTTCATTCCTTTGAGAATCAAATAATTTTTTTCAAATCTTCATTCCCTTTCTCATTTCTTTCCATTTCAATTACAATTTCAATTCTGATTCTCAAGCGAGAACCAAACCCGCCCTTATTGATTTCAAAATATAACTGAAGTCTCTAATTACTTTGTTCTCGAATGGAAGATGGTTTATTACTTGAAGTACAGTAGTAGAGGATTAGAAAGAAATAAAGACATTTGATATGTTCTGTAATGAATTAATTTCATCTATTTGAATTTTTCAACGCAATCACCAAATTTTAATTGGCTAACAACATTCATTTCTTTTTTCTCATTTTTAAATTCATTTTCTTAACATACAGTCTAATGGCCAAATCTCATAGTGTGATATGAGAGAATAACGGAATTGAGGATGAACCCTACTTTCAATCAAATATTTTAATTTCGTGACAGAATATTATACCATCTGTTTTAAATGGGTTAGACTTCTTTTAAATTCAATTGAATCTCATATTTCAAAATTGGAGGAATTTGTTTATTACCATATGCAAAAGTTGATAACGATTCTAGAAATCAAAATATTCACTACATTTTTTTTAAAGAGAATTTAATTTTGATAAATTTGGTTTGATACGAATAAAATTATAAAAATGGTATAAGTTTCTCAATTTTTTTTATCTGAACCTAATAATTTTAATTCATCCAAACAAAACCACAAATATAGAAAAAAAATTCCGAACAACTAGTAACACTTTTTTAATTTCTATTATTTTGGTGAGATTTTTTTTTTTGTGTATTTTTCTTTTGTCACTAGCAGTGTATATATATTTTTTTTCTCACTAGCAATTACTGGCCTCTGAAATTCAATTTTGGCTTTAAGTTCTGAGAATATCACTCACAATGAGTGAAGTGGAGAAAAATAAAATAAAACAAAAGGGTTTGTCTTTTAGGGTTTTCTCAACTACTCTTCTACAAGCTCTTGTATTTTTTTTAATGCATTTGAAATATGGAATAAATAAAAAATTCAAGGATTACATAATCACATCTTGTTTTTAACTGGAATAGCAAGCATTTACAGCCATCGTGATTTAAGCATGAATTGAAATCATTGAAGGTTACAATAATATAAGATAGAGGGCTATTATTTACTAATGTTTTTAAACTGTGCTGAATGTTGAACCTGTCATGATACTAATTTACTATTCAACCGGTTCAATCATCCAGTCTAATCAACTTATGAACTAATTCAACTGATTTGATATAATATATAAATAAAAATATTTATTAACAACTAATTTTATATATTAATTTATGAACAATTATTAAAACACTTTATATTTTGCTAAGTATTTTAATAAAAAAATGAAATTATGAATAAAAATAAATTAATACATATAAAAGAAATTAATGAATTTTTAATTATACTCCATCTATTTCTAAATAATTGTCGTTTTAGAAGTCTAATTTTGTTCCTAAATAATTGTCGTTTTAAGTTACCAATGCATATTACCTTCTTTTTTTCATATTTCACCCCTATTTAATATAGGAGAATTAATTGAATAAATATCTGCTCATTTTGGAACTCTATATAAAGCTAATAATTATTATAAGGGTAGTATAGTATTTTATACATATATTAAATACATTCCTTAATTTATGTGAGGAAACATTAAACGACAATTATTTAGTAACAGAGGGAGTATTTTCTTAAATCGGCCGGTTTTAATTTCAAATCAGACTAAATCTTTGACCCATTTTTTTTATTTAACCAATTGGATTGGTCGGCCTGATTTTATAAAAAAACTGTTATTGACATGTATTGAGCAAGTGCATTGCCTCAGCTACTAAGCACTTTGTCACCAATTAATTGTTTTCTTTTATGGATAGTCATGAAGTGTTTGAAAAATGAATAGCCAACCCACTTGTGGCATTGCTTGAGTGGTGAGAAAGCTAAGTTTGAGGTGTTTGAAAATCTGAATAATTTGGCACTATCTCTAGTGGAGATCTGTTTTTGGGTAATGAATAATGACTTTCAAGTTCAACACTTTTTTTTTCTTCATCAAGAATGCATTCTTGGATCACCCATAAATATTAACATTTCCTTGGATCATTAATTAACTCTCTTGGATCATTCAACTATCTCTCTGTTTTCACTCTTAACTAACACTATTTGTTCTTTTGCTTCACCCCAACGTACATAATTTTTTGGTATTTTGCTTCTCTTTTGCTGCCCCTCCTGAAACATGAACTTGAAGTGTATTCTATAATGAACTTCTTGGGAACATGGGTTATGACCTTGATAAATGAAACTTTTCTAAGTCTTTTGAGTGCATTTTGAGCAACCCTTTTCAAAACTAGTAAATGTTAATGTATAACCCATTAAGTCTTTTTTCTTTTTTAAATGTAGATCATGAATGGGGTTAAGTACACTAAATACTTTAACATTCTTGCTCAATAAAATAATTTAGGAATTGGAGAACACATGTTTAAGTCTCCTAACCACTTAGAATGATTATGCCATCATGGGCATTCTCTTACCAAACCACTAGCTGGAAGAAAAGCAATATCATGAACAATAATTAAGAGCCTCATATGCTGGTCTGCCTTATCTATTGGTTTGGTTTATTTTTCTTGAAGGTGCAACAACTATTGATGCTGTTACACTTATAATTATTACATTACATAACTACTATTGTTAATGTATGCAAGGACATGCCCTTCTGATTGTAGTCTAGTCTACACCCTTGAATGATACAATTATTAAGTAGTCATGAAGTGCTGTGGTGCTGTTATGGTTAGGATCATGTAATGGACATAGTCACAAGTCATTCAATACAAAGCAGAGAAAGTGTAAATGTTCATTACACAGTTGATTTTGAAAAAAAAAATCAGTACATTAGGGAATGTTGCTGGGGGAGGATGCTTCCACATCCCAAAATCCTTTATCTGGGAAAAATTTTCATGGTCCTTTACAATCCAGCGAACAGAACATTAGCCCTCGGTAATGCTGAATTTTTTTCCACTCTATACACATTCAAGTTATTCAAAAATGAATAATTATAAATATAACGCTGATGAAGAAGAGCCAGGGACAGACTCCTAGTTCTTCTAAGCCTAAGTTTACAAACAGAATTTGGATCCTCTGTATTAAGCTTCCTTGCAATAAATTAGGTGATTTATATGCACCAATAAGTAGGTATGGCCATGTCATTGGCATGACTAGGTTCATGTGCTACTCAATGTTCATCTAACAATTGCAAGCACTCATGGGGATTGGCATAGAAATAATCTTCTTCCTTTGGTTTATCTGGTACGACAACTCGAGGCTTCGGACTCCCCATCCGATCAGCATGAGTTTCCTTCACAGTAGTAGAGAATTCATCCCAGCTCAATGATCCCTTGTTGTATTGATCTATTAGACTAACTAAAAGCCCTCTATCCAATGAAATAGTCTTCTTGAATCCTAAGAACCTGAAAGTCATTGAAACATAAGAAACAACATCTCAGCCATTTTTTTTTTCTTGTAAGAAATTTATTTGGCACATTTAGGCCATTTTTAATACACAAAGCAATCAATTCAGGATAAATGTTAGAAATAGCAGAAAGCATAACCTGCGATGGCCTTCAACAACTTTAGCCATATTGCCATCATACGTAGGAACAAAAATGTCACCCTCCAGGGAAACGAGATAATCCAATGCTGCCATTTGAGATGAGTGGTTCTGGAAAAAGTTCAAATCTGATGATTCCAGCAGAGTCTCTTTCCTGACCTGCTTCCATATCAAGGAATATAATTTTGAGCCATTTTTACATATCAATGTATAAAGGGTATTTTCTGTTTTATTCTACTCACCAAATTAGGGAAAGTTGCTGCCATAGCCTTCATTCTTCTTTCTCCACCGTATATTTCTCCAGAAGCAATATATATTTGAACATTATGATCAATGCCTAGTGCACTTAATGTGAGAGCAGTTTCCTCAGGTGTCAAAGGACACAGTCCCTCTTTCCTTTTCAGTTCCGAATTTATAACTTTTTCCTTCCACCAGGGGTAAGCATATCTAGCAATGTCAAAATATGCTACAATTAGTTATGTTTCAAATTGGTCCTATTAGTCAAAATAACAAAGAGAAAAATTACCTCATTCTTGTCAGTTCCTCAATCTCCTCATTGTTGCAACCTTGAGTGCAGCCAGAGAAAGCCAACATATCCATTTCATATCTTAGATGTAGGACCAGGAAGGGGCCTTTCTCCCTTAAAATCTTGACAACCCTTCTGCCCAATTCTTCTATCTGTGGTGTAAATCTCAGAGCATTAAAATTTACACGGCAGCGCAACTTTTGAATTGCAATAGGCAGTCCATTATTAGCAAGACGAGCATCAGTTTTATTCAAATGTACAATTTTGTACTTCTGCACCAGAGGTAGAATCTGTTGGCAAACACTTCAGAAAATTAGTCGCATTAGTCCAAAATATGTCTTAAAATGGAAAGCAAAACACCGATTGTTGTTTTAAAATCTTGGAGAACTAACCTGATGGACATAGTAAGAAATATTCGACCAACTAATCGGTGGCAATGAATACAACATTCCCAATTCAACTCGTCTTTTGACCCTAGGTGGTAGCTCTTTCAATATGCGAACCTCATCTCTCAAGGATGTGATGAAATGATCAACATCAAATATGTCTTGGAACTCACTGTCTCAGAAAAAACTTCATCAGACAGATTCAAAATGAACTGAAATTGGGATGTTACAAAAAGTGTTTGATGAGACTACAGATGAGCTAGCATACCTGGGGTCGTTCCAAAATGAGGTTTTATCCAACTCTGGGACAATTAAAGTTACATTTAGATATCTTGCAATAGCAACCATATCACATATCTGCATGATAGAATCCAGAAGTAACAATTCATCAGAAATTACAGCAAACTAGATAAGACCATTCAGAATTGTAGTGATTTCAATATTGGTGATGATGGCTCTGGTAAAGGCAGTGAACTAGTAATAAACTTACCGCTGCTCGCATTTGGTTGAGTCCTCCATTGCAGGAAACCATAAGATACCCATTATTCTTGTAAATCCCTACAAGCGACAATCACCAAATTGAAAACACGTGAAACCATGATTTCAGATTTTTCCTAACATCAGACAATCAAACTAAAGATGCCCAAATCAGTCACAAGTAAATCAACACAAGTAGTGAACAAGAAATAAGAGTCATGCTCAAACAATATGAAAGCTTTAGCACTGCCAAATGAGTGCACATCAATAACTCAAAAAAAAAAAAAAAATCTTGAACTCACTCTTTGGAGGAAGAACAACTTTGGCAGGAACAGAAGATAACTCAACGTCAGGATGGTTAAAACAAGAAGGCCAGCCCTTTAACATTATTGGTCCCCAAATCTCACCTAATGCCATTAACTGAACTACACAAGTCCATAACAAGGCTGTTGTAATTGCCCTTAAAATCCATAACTTCATTGGAGACCTTGATGAAACCATTGAATTCTTCAACCTTTCAACTTTTCCATCTCCCAAAAGCCTCACTTTCACCTCCCACTCTTTAACAGATTTCTCTTGCTTGCACATTTTTAACATATCTTTATTTCCCTCCCCTCCAATTCACCAAACCCACTTAAACCAAAAAGATTTAAGACTCAACACTTGATCTGTTGTACCAAAAATGCAATGAAAGATTAATTTTTTTTTTTTATATATAAAAGAAAATTAATAATGCTATCTCTGCAACAGACAAGTAGTACTCTAAAACTGTATTAAGTCAATTAAAAAAGGCCTTGGAAGTATAAAAAAAAAGTCTCTTGATTCTATAAACTTTTGCAAGTAAAATAATAATCAGTCAACAATACACCTGCAGCTAGCTAAAGCTTCATCTTGTGATTTCTTTAATCTCCAACAAAAACCAAAACCATCTAACCTTGTCATTTGGGGAGCTAAACAAAGCCCAGAACCTAGATGCAAAAATTTACGCTAAAATCGTTTCAATTTGAGAAGCTAACTAGCTCTCAAGAACACAAAGAAAAATGAAAAAAGCTCACTTTGAATGGTAATGTGTTACAGTTGAAACAAGAACAAGGTCATCTTTTAGACAAGAAACAATGTAAAGCAAAAACTTCGCCGGTGGTTGTTGGTTTCCAGACTAGATTCCGGCGATACCGGCCTGAAAACTTGTCGGAAAATCAGAGAGTGAGTGACAGAGCGAGAAGAGAGGCAACGTTTTAATAGCAATCGAAATGTAGTACTACGAGGAGCGAAAACAGAAAAAGGCCTATAAAGAAGGAGCGACCGTGTATGAGTGTTGTCTGCCAATTTTTTACTTTTCTACTGCCACGTAAATATTATATTACTTATTTTCTTTTAGTACATTATTATTATTATTATTATAAAAATTAAAAACTTTTATTCTATACTACATCCATACCTCTTATTTTTTAAATTTTTTAAAAAATTACATTATATTATTTAATTATTAGAGAACTTTTACTATTTTTATTATTATATATGAATCGAACTAAATTAGTTACATGTTTATAAATTCTAAATACTCATAATTTATACTAAAAAAAGTTATTTATCTTATATTGATGTCTAATATCTTATATATATAGGTTTAAAATTTTTTAAAACTTTATAATTAGGTGTTATATATTTTTTGAAAAAAAATTATCAATTTTATTTATTAATTTAAATAATTTTTTATTAGTTAATCACCAAATTAAAATTTTATTTGTTTTATAGGATATAATTCTAAATTTTTTTAAGATAATATTCAATATGATATAATTTTAGAAGAGAAAGTTTCTATTAGAACAAAAAAAATTTTGAGATCTAATATTAACTTCGGGATATTGTTAAAGATACAATTTAAGCGTGTGACATATATATATATAACCTTTTTTTTTAAGAAAATATCCTATTTAAGTGCTCTATTATAAATTTAATTATAGTTTAATTTTTTTTATAACATACATATAGTAAATAGATTATGCATTTATAAAGAATATAAAATTCTTCCTTTTGATGTAATTTATCTTAGAACTAAAAATTAAAATTAACTATAATGAATTTTATAATTTTATTTTATTTTCAAAATAAAATAAGTGCATTTTAGAATGAAAATTTTCTAAAATTTTCATATTTTAGCATAGTAATTTTTTTTTAAATTGATGTTTTCAAGCAAACAAGTAGGTGGGAGACATACATGGTGATGTGGCCTAGGCAAATGGGTCCACAAAACACCCAAAGAAATTTAACATGTTGATTAAATGGAAAGAGATTGAGGTAGTGATATGTTGTGAAAGTTGAAGTGGCATTTGCACACACACTTAGAGAGGCCAACTCAAGTCTTCTTGCTCATTTAAAAATAATTTCTTTGAATACTTAATTTTGTAAAAATTTATTACATAGTAATTTATAAAAAAAATGTTTAGGAATATTAACAACTAATGTTATAATTTTTATAAATAATAATAATATTATAATTTTAGTATGTTAACATCTACAAATGTTGGGGGTTTAAGTTGTGGCTTTGTGATTAACACATGCTAATGTTGGTGTTTAAGGTGTAGCTTTGTGATTGACATTGCCATTGTTACTTTTTAGTTTTGGAATGTAATGTTATGGTATGTTGGGGTTGTTTTATACTCAATCAACAAGCATCTATGTCTCTATATATACCAAAAAAAAAAAATCTTTTATCATAATCTTTGTGAGTTTAGGTTTAGCCAGAGATTTTTGCTTTCATATATATATATATATGCTAAAATTTTAATGGTATAATCTTAAAATTTGAGATATTAAAAGGAAACATAAATGCTATAGAATTATGTGGTGAAGAGGTAAACATTGAAGCCTTGCACTAAAGTTTTATAAAATATAGGAATTATGAGATTCAAAGTTTTATAAATAATAGTATTGTTTATTTTAAACAGTATTCTTAGTATTATCTCTTGTAATTTTTTATTTTGAAAGTGTTTTTAATATAGAAGGTATTTTTATTATTTTTTAAATATAAATAGTAAAAAAATAATACTTATATTCCATTGATGATTTTATTTTTTTCCTAAATTATTAACTTTAGTTTTTTGTATTTTTATCATAGTAATTAAATTTAATAAACCAAAAGGAGAGAAAAATAATAAATAAAATTTATAAAAAATTACACTTTATTAAACGAAAGTAGAACAAAAACTGAAATTTAACTTTTTATATGCGAATAGTTAAATTAACTTTTTAATTTACATTTAAATAGTACAAAATATATTGGTTATTTTATAGATATACTTTTTATAATAAGAAAATTTTAGACATAGATAAAGAAAATCTTGTGGGCACTATAAACTAAAATATTTCATTCGACATAAAATTATAGATTTACCTTCTTTTTTCATCAATCCTAAATTATAAATTTTTTTTTTTAAATGATGATCAAAAACTTCTTATTCAATATATATTTTTTATTTGAATTAATTAATTAATTTTAATAAATCAACATGAGTTAATTCAATATGAATTTAAAACATACTAAAAATCATATATTAATAATATTAAATATATTTTAATTTTATGTAAAAATCAAATTAAGCGTATAATTTTGAGATTAAAAAAACAAATGGTTGATAACAAAACATTTTTTTTTAATCATCCGACTAGTACATTCATATTCTAAAATGTTAATTATATATATATGAAGCAACAAGTTGAAAACAAAATCCTCATAACATTTGATTATACATAGGAATAAGTGTGCGAATCTTACTGTAACAAACTGCGAATGCCATTATCGCACATTGAGAAGGGCAAAAATTCTACTAGTGTGGGAAAAGTGCTATTTAATTTAATACTTTTTATATTAATTTTTATACCATATAATTTATTATTATATTAATAATAAATACTATTTCTACAATTTAATAATATTTTAATTAAATAGTTTTTTTTTCAATATCACACTGCTTAACATAATTCCATCAACTTCTTAAAAAAAAAAAAATTTCCATCAAAGATAAGAAGTTTATCTCCATTAATTGTTACTTTGTTAGTGCAAAGAAGAAAAAGTGATATGATATGGTGCTTTATAAACTTTTTTTTCTTTTTCACTTTTTATGTTGATGGTGAATTTAAATTGTGTCATCAATCTTGATTGTGATTGACATGTCAAATGCCATAGTTTTACCTTGTAGTCAACATCTTTTAGTTCTTATAATATATTTACTTCTATTTTTATTTTTATTTTTTTAAGATATAAAAATTTTTATCAGGAAAGAAAAAGGTAAGAAACGATCTATTGATATTTAAATGAAGTTATAAGATAAAAAAATTTCAGCGTACTAGTCTTTTAAATTTTTGAACTGCTACAAACTAATGCATTTCGTTAACTAATAGATAAATTTAATGAAAGTTATTTCAAACATTTAATTATGATAAAGAATTAAGACTTTATAACATAATCAATGGCATCATACACCAAAAGCCTACCCACAAACAATTAGACCTTCAATTTTTTCATGTTTTTTTTTTAAAAAAAAGCTTCATCTTCTCCGTTAAAAGTGGTGAAATCTAATAATAAAGAAGATATTGATTATCCTCCTACCAAAATGAAATTTCAACTATAATACAAGAAATTTTAGCCATGGAAGAGGTACAAAATTCCTGCCCTACAAAATTTGTCTAACTTATTTTCAAACATACATCATACAAACACATGAATCTCTTCTTTATCGTCTCATCAACATCTTTGTAAATTTGTTTTTATTTAAAAAAAATTTTACAATTTCTAACTTTACCAATAAATTATTAAAATGTTTATGAAAATCATATAAGAAAAAAGTAAAATTAGTATGTATAACACTATTAAAATAAAATAATATAATCAACATCTGTTGGATTAAGTGGCAAGATGTTTTATTTTTTTAATAAAATATTGAGTTTGAATCTTATAAATATGAAGAAACAAGGATTAGAACAATTTTATATTCCTTATAGAATCCATCCAGTTTAAATTTTGAAATAATTAAAGTTCATTTGGCTTCTGAATATTGAAATTTTTTTTTTTTTGAACTACAATATTGAAAATCTTGAATATAAAAAAATAAAGATAATACATTTCAAAAAGTGAAAAAAATAATGTTCATTTTCCCTACCACAATGAAATTTTACCTAAAATACCAAAGGAAAAAAAATAAACATGAAAGAGGTTCAAAATCTACAAAACTGATTCATCATATGTAAAATCTTTGGAAGATTAGCCAAGCCTGTCATGTGGGGGTGTCTTTGTCCTCTTTTTTCAATGAGAAAGATTTGGGAAATGCTTTGATTCCATGAGAAGATGCATAAATTAGTTCAAAAAGGATATTATTAGTTAGTTTTTTTTAATTATTAATTTAATTAAGTCCTTCATTACATCTAAATGTAGATTTTATAGTATTGACTCTGAACCTTGTTTTGCTCATTTGCCTAACTCTAAAAACACTTTCTTCTGTTTCAAGTCTAATGCAAAGGAGGATTTTCACCAAATCTTGATATCTATTTATTAATTTGCTTATAAAATCTGACAAAGTCTTGCCTTCACATTATCTGATTAACCAATGTTTTGTGTAGTACCTGTATAATAATTTTTTGATCTTAATATTAATAATATTTTCTAATCACAAGTAAAATTATACACCAAAACTTAATTTTCTTTGTCGAACTTATTCTTTATATATATATATATATAAGATAAGTACTTGATCGGATTTTAAATTATATGATCTCGAAGATGAGAACTGAGTCTATATTTCTTAAAAATAAAAATAAATGTACAAATAATACACAAACAATTATAGACATTATCCATATATATAATGATATAAGTGAACATGAAGATGTAAAAATTGAATTTAGCTATGGAAGAGAAGTGTTTAAGTTAGAAGAAAATGTTTACATATGACAAATTGCTTCTCTAACATAAGCAAAATAAATAAATGTTATCATTATTATTATTTTTAATCTGTGCGTTAATTTACAGCTGAAAACTGTGACTATTGAGTATAAATACATATACAATTGACATTGTTTTGGAGCTTACAATTTTGACAAAAAGTCCGTGATTAATTTTTGTCATCAAGCAAGCAAAAACAAAATCATGCAACCACCAGTTATACAATAGAGTAAATTTTTTTTTTTGAAAAAAATTGTAAATATCTGGATAAGACGAGCCATATGAATATTATTTTTTTTCAAGAAAAAATAAAACATATACGTTAATTCATATATACAGCTAAGTTTGATATAGATGTTACCATGGTTCTTGACATTGTATTATATACATACACAATTGATAAAATTAAAATGTTTGGCTGAAATTAAAATTGAACAATATTGTTGTTTATTGAAACATTTATAATTACAAAAAAGCTAATAATTATCACTGAAAAATTAGTTTAGTAATCACTTCCTTCTATTATGTTGTTGATTTGAAATCAATTTTTATTTAATTTAAAAGAAAAAAATATTTATACCGTACAATTTCTCAATATTTAAAAAAAAAATTAATAATTAGTAAAATATTATTCATAATATTAAAAAATCTAGTAGATTATTGTATGATATCCTTGATTCGGAATTAAATTATAAAACTTTTTTTGCTTTAGACATAAAAAAATTGGAGAGAAAAATAAAGAAAGGAATAATCAGTAGAAATTGCAGTAAGGTTTGTTGCCTAATCATAAGAGGGTACTCTATTCATTTGTCACTACTCATCAGCATCTGAATCCAATGATGGCATGGAAGCTCAAGTAAGTAAACCTTTATCTACAAGGAAGTTTTAAGTGGTAAATTTTGCCATCCCAATCCATTCCCCTTTTTTTTTTTTTTCATTTTTCTTATGAAATAATACATTTATACAAGTAGAATTATAAGAGAAATGAGCATGAATATGTTGTTATTTTAAAAATGAAAAAATTTATAAAAATAATAAAAATTTGAGTAATTTTTTTTTGTCATTATTACAGAAAGAAATTTGATCTCGGATGAGATCAAGTGTCCGTAACACTTTGACCATCAAACTAATAGTGAAACACCTATAATTAATATTTAATAAAATTTTATTTTATACTTAAAAAAAAGAAATTTAATACTTGATAGCTGTAGGACGATGAAACTCTCATTTTAAGTTTTTCTTTTTTAAAAAAAAAAACAAAAATTGTAAAAATGAAATGAAATGTGAAGTGGTACAGCTTTCTTAAATCTCACTACCAAAAAAAAATACTTGAATAGCACATGTGAATTTCAGAAAAGGATACAGTTGCTATTGATAAGGAACTTTCATTCTATTTTCTACCCACAACCTGTCACTCTTTATTTTTTCATTCACTCCCATTATATTTCACACCTACCAAGGTATATATATATATATATATATTGTTAAAAAAAAATTATAATCCAAGATATATATATATATTTAAAAAAGGGTGTTAATTAATGCTATCTTCTAGCTATTTATGCCCTGCGTTGGCTCTGAAATACACTTGTACATATATACATTTTACATAAAATGAAAAAGAAGAATTTATATTTTTTTTAGGATTAATTGCTTATAAAATTCTGAACTTTATAAGTTTTAACAATTTTTGAATGTTCTTTTAATTTTTATTTAAAAAATCAGGTACTTTATATATTTTAAAAATTTTAATACATTCTATTAAAATTTTATAAAAAAAATTATAAATTTTACAGTTTTTAACAATTTTAGTATATATTTTTTAAAATTTATCAATAAAAAAAATTCTATTTCAATATTATATTATATTTGTTTAATCAATATTTTAATATCTGATAAATTGTTATGGTAATATAACACTAAATACTTTTTAATTTAAAAAGAAAGAAAATTTGATGAGTTAGCAAATTTTTTTTAAATATGCTATTTTAAAATAAAAATATAATATTTTAATTTGTTAGAAGTTTGCATTGTTTATACGATAGAAATAACCTTTTTACTTTTAAGATGGTAAATTTTAAACATTTTAATAATTTTAACATGTTTAATTAAAAAATTCATTTCAGTGTCATATAAGTGATTTCAAAATTATAACAAATTGAAATACTATTTTTAATTTTAAAATAGTATATTTTAAGAAGGATAATTTTACTAACTCATTAAATTCTCTATTTTTTAATTAAAAGCAATTTGGTGCCATATCAACATTAAATAATACAACATTTTATAAGAAGTTAAAAAATCGATTGAGCAAATATAATTTAATATTAACTTAATTATCTAAAAAATCTTGAACTTTAAGAGTTTTAACAATTTTTTGACAAATTTTTTAAAAAATATGTTAAAAATATTAAGAAATTATAAAGTTTATGAGTTTTTATAAATGTTAAAAGAACATATTAAAATTGTTAAAAAATATAAAGTTCATAACTTTTTACTTAAAAGTTGAAAGAACGTGATAAAATTATTAAAACACATAAAGTTCAGGATTTTCTAAGTAATTAGGCTCTTTTTTGAAGGAAAAGGTACAATTTTCTACCCTGAGGTTTCATATTTTGACAAAGATGGTCCTGAGTTTTTGTTTTGTGATATTTTACTACCTTGAGACTCTGTTCATTAACAAATAATGAAAAAACCCAGTAATGTCATTTCCAGTGCATACGTGGTGTCCAGCGTGGCCAATGGAGTGGAAAGAGGAAAAAAAAACCTTAATGAAAAGAACGACGTCGTCCGTTAGTAGGGGGATTATAACCCTAAAATCCCTAAAATTCAAAATTCCACACTAACTCATCACAAACCCCTCAATAGATCTATTCTTCAATCCACTGATTATTGATGGACCTCATAAATCGTTCTTGCTACTTTGGAAATTCTCATTTGCCTAAACCCTAAACAAAGAATCTACACTCAGGAAAAAAGAAGTGTTGGATTGATTTAAAGAATCAAATAGAGAAATTCACCAAATAAAGCTAAGGAGGGAGGACTTTGTTACTTGAGCTACAAGGTATGTAAATACAACCATTAAATTGTCGTTTTGCATATTTGGGTGGGTTATAGGGTTTGGGTTATTAGATTGCTATAATGGGTACCGCTAAGTTTTAATGGGTATTGTGTGGGGTGAAGAAACTGAGTTGTTTAGGGAGAGGGTTATGGTAAATGCTGCCTTTTTTAGTTCTTAATTAATATCTTTAACATTGAATGATTATGATTTTTTAAAACATTGATGCATGTGAACTTTGAAATTTCTTATAGGTATGGGTACTGTGAATTTGAGAGTTTACCATAGGGGACAGTGGGTTAAAAATCCAAAAATGGTGTATACTAGGGGGACAGTAGAAGAAATGGATGACTTCGACGTAGACCATCTATCGTACTTTGAATTGTAGTGGTACTGCAAATTACGGGGCTATAAAAGAGGTTGTAATATGTGGTATAGACTTTGGGGTATAAGTGGGAATGAGGCTTTTAAAGAGATTTTGGAAGATAAAGATTTGAAGTACATGATGGATGTAGATGGCGGGGTTTAGCGCGCGCCCAAGTTTATTGCAACCGCGATACTGTTTGAGCTCAGGGCTCTAGGGAACACACTAACCACTGTCACAAAGATATGGCGTGGAGATGAGGAGTCGCCACCCAGGGTAATAACTGGGACAAATCGAAAGTGTTGGTAACTCAATTCTCTAATACAAGCTAGCACCACAACCAGGAGTTCTGGATACGGAATACCAACTTCTTTTAGTCTTGTGTTCATTTAGATTTATTTTGTTAATTATTATCTTATTCCCTAATTACATGCAATTTCATTAAACCCTAATTC
>CATIWM010103722.1:0-13831 GCA_949671775.1 Mallotus repandus | reverse complement strand
AAAACAATAGATTTAGGTTCACCAATTAATTAGGCCCATTTTTAGTTCTATTTTCATTTGTAATTAAAATATGTAGATTTAGTTAACTTAAATTAAAATATAGTTTAGATTTAGGGACATTATACTTTGAATGCATTTTTTATGTGCTTTTTCATTGATTGGTTACCTTAGGGTTAGATGGATGTTCAAATTAGGGTTTAGTGAAATTGCATGTAATTAGGGAATAAGAAAATAATTAATAAAATAAATCTAAATGAGCACAAGACTAAAAGAAGTTGGTATTCCGTATCCAGAACTCCTGGTTGTGGTGCTAGCTTGTATTAGAGAATCGAGTTACCACCACTTTCAATTTGTCCCAGTTATTACCCTGGTTGGCGACTCCTCATCTCCACGCCATGTCTTTGTGACAATGGTTAGTGTGTTCCCTAGAGCCCTTAGCTCAAACAGTGTCGCGGTTGCAATAAACTTGGGCGCGCGCTAAACCCCGCCGTCTACAACCCTTCTACTTTTTTCCCTTGTTTTTGCATGAATCATGCGGTCGCAGGGTTATTTTCACCCACGGTATTCAACATTTTGACCTGTTACAACCATGGTACCCAACTTTCAAATCGTAACTTAAAACTGACCAACCTTTGTTCTGGTTACCAGTAAAGAGTCCGAAGTTATTTTTCGACCTATGATCATGACATGGTGCTGACGTGGTCATGATGTGTCATAGTTGATTTCAAGCTAGCAAACCCAAAGGAGCCATATCATCAATCTCGCCCATGTGGCGCCACCTGTCAATGGGACTGGCCATGTGTACAAAAAGCTGTAAGTTTACTTTTTGACTGTTGACCACCTTATTTTACCTAAATTATTATTTTTAACTTATTTCCAAAAAAAAACAAAGATCTATCATTTTCACTCTCCCTCTCTCCCTTTTATCGTACCCAAGCTTCTATGCTTCTGATACGCTCCTCGCCTTCATCCTTCTTTCGATCTCTATTGATAAGTTTTCTTATCCTCTCGTACCAAATTTTTTTCCACAAAAACATGAAGCACTAAACCCATATTATCCCTAGAAATTAGAAATGGAGATACCCAATTGTCATTATAGACTTGAAGCAGGCTTAAGAACATTATGGACCACCGCTAATCCAAGCAGAAGATTTTTAGGATGTCCAAATCAACAATGTCACTTTTTTCAATGAGTAGACCCTCCTGTGCATGCAAGGTTTAAGGTTATGATTAATGGCCTACTGAAAAAATTGATAGCATGAAGAAGGAAAATACTGCAAGAAGGAATTAGAAATGGTCAACACTTAATTTGGTTTTGGTTTGGATTTGTATTGTTTTTGTTTGTAGGTGTGTGTGGATGATGTAGCAACTATAATATGGTGTATGTTTAGCTTAATATGTGGTCAATGCAATGTTAAAGTGCGCTATAACAAGATTGATATGAATGAAAGAAAGATGTAATTGAGTTAGAAAAGTTGTGTTCATTATTATCAATTGATATAATCTGCATACAAATTGCAAGCTGCAACTGTTAATGCCCTATACTAAGATTGATAAATAAAAGAGTTGAGCTTACAATTCTCGCCCTAATATAATCTGTATAAATTGTAGAGTAACTAAGTTGTTGAAAAAATATAAAACATGGAACTAGAGAAAAAAAAAATAACACAGAACATTCATCTGTTTATAATCGATGAAGTTGATCATATATAAATATATATATAAGTAGCAATGTACACTCCTTAGTTGGCACTGCTAATGTTTCATCTTTGAAACAAAAATGTAACTTTTTGTTTCAACTATGAAACACAAAATAATGATTTATAAAAATAATAAATCATAAAAAGTGATAAAAAAAACTTGTCTTTAGTGCCTAAATACGAGGTTTAACAACAACAAAATAAATACTACACTGTGTCTATAGTATCTATTTAGGTTGCTCGCCTCTTGAAATTGATCCCATATCTTGATTCCATGTCAAGTCTTGCCCACCTGCTACTTTGGCTTGCAACATTTTCTTGGTTAGGAAATGGTTCAGCAATGGTGCTCTTTTGAGATTCTTGTACATCTATTTTCCTTTGTTGAACCTATTCATAAACACCCAAAGTTCATATGCATAATAGCTTTCACACACAAATACTAACTGTCTAGTATTCACTAAAACCTATAATATATAATTAACTTACATTGTGAACATTAACTGGAAACAGAGCATTGACATTATGAGAGTCAATAGTAATTTAAATAGTACTTTACATGATTTACAAAGAAATTAAAACTCTTATTTTCCAACCAAATAAATCACAAGGTTGCAAAACATAAAACCAAAGTTCTCACATCCATCATCCACTAAAGTCTCATAGGGATGGATGGTGCTATTGAACTTACATCCCTTGTAGTTGGGACTCTTGCTTTCTTTGCTGACCACAAATTAAAAACACCCTTATTGTGAACAACCATAAAGAGAAAATGAATATTAATAATACTATCATCTTAAAAAGTAAAAATGCAAAACTTACAGTGTGGTACCTTTTGTTATGGCCAATCTGACCACACACACTGCACTTGATAGTCACAACTCCTTTGAGATTTATTTTTTGCATTGGCTTCTTCTTTGCTGCTTATTTCTGAGCTTGTTCGACTTCCTTTCTTCTTACAGTTGTTTTAGGTCCTCTCTTTGTTTTTGTTGGAGAAGGTGTAACTATGATGCTTGGTGCATTTGTCACTTTCTCTCACAAGCTAGGTCCATTTGTGGGGTTAATAATATGACTATAGACCTTGTTGTATGTCTTCATAGAGTAACATACATCCAAATATTTTTCAGGCTCTTCATTATTTTTTGTTATGCATGCACAAGCATGTTGACATGGAATGTCTGTGAGGTCCCACTTCTTACATGCACAAGTTCTTATCTACATGTCAACCACAAATTGCCCATCAGGTCCAGTAACTTGAACCCTTGCAGAACCAATGAAATCTACTTCATATTCATAAGATAACTCCTTATTGACAAGATGCTTTTTTTTTTAATTTTAGGATATAGATCTCTCTTAAATTCTTTTTATTCTCTTCATGAGTTGAGACTAGATCATCTCCAGCATGGTGATAATTGGTTCTCTTGAGCTTCCAACATATACTTATTAAAGCACTTACTTATATTATTCAACAAAATATCGCATTTTGCTTTGATGCTAAAACTTGCTCACTCCACTACTCAGTAGGCCTTTCATGCACTCTTTTGCATCTGGATACTTCTTCTTTATCTTATCCAACAAATACTACAACCTAGTTATATATGTTGCCCTAGCTGCATTCTAAACAAAGTCTTTCAATTACTTCATTTGGCTTGTGGTCCCAGTCCTAAATTTTGCTGCCATATTAGTCTACATATGTCTAATGCAGAACCTGTGTTCAGTATATGGGAAGAGATATGAAATTGCCCTAATGAGTCCCTACATGTAAGAAACACCAATTAAACAAAAAGTAAAAAAGTAATAGATAAAGCAAAAAATATAAAAGCAAATAATTAAAACCTGAATTGCATACCTTTTGTCTATAAGACATTAAAACCTAATGAAAAGAGTTATACATTTCAAGGTCTTCTTTTAGCAAATCAAGGAACCATGTCCAAGTAGCTGTGTTTTCATTCTTCAGAATAGCCCATGCAAGTGAAAAAATGTTGTCATTTAGGTCTATGGTTGTTGCAGCAAGCAATTAGCCCCCATATGTTCCCTTCAACCAACATCCATCCAAGCAAACAAGGGGCCTACATCCTTTTTTAAAAGCCTTTTTCATACCACTTAGACATATATAAACTCCTTCAAAAACACACTTAGGCTCTTTGAACTCCACAGTGCTGCCAGGATTAGTTCTCAATATTTCTTTTTTAATATTCATAGAGTCTACCATATTGCTCGCTCTCATCGCCATTGATTGCTCTCAATGCATGATCTCTTGCTCTCCATGCCTTTATTTAGGATACTTTGAGCTTTAAATCCTTTTTAATTCTTGCCATAATACTCTTTATTTTCCAAGTGGGATCTAGCTGAAACTCTTCAACGTACTTGTCAGCCAACCACTTGGTTGACACAAGAAAATTTTTATGAATCTTACCACATTTATCTTCAAATTAAAGGTCTTTAGCTAAAAGGTATTGTCTTTAGGATCATGCTGGTTGAACTTGCAAGCATAAATCCAAAAGACACATCCTTTATAACATTCGCACCTCACTTTCATGAGATTATTTATTGGAAAACAGAGTTGTTACCTAATATTTTTGCCCCACTGTTTACATATTGATTTAAATTCTTCCTTGTTACTAAACAATTGTCCAATCATAAAACTTGGGTCATTCAATTCTTTCTCTGCAATAAAATTAGGAAATCTTGGCCTCTTTTGCATATGTCTTGCCCCCTCCCCTTTATATTCTAATGCAGTATTCAGCTCATCAGATGGACCATAATCTGAGTCCATTTCATTTGCTTTACATCTTAAAGTTGCATCTACACCACCAGATTCTATCCCAACCTCCTGTTGTGTTAGCCTTTCTCCTTTCCTTTTCCCACCCTGACCCTGAACCTTAATTGAAGCTTCGCCTTATGTCTCTACTTCATGCACATTATGATTCTTCTACTCATCAGACTCTGCCTGTCCCTTAGACTCTGCTTCCCCTTTAGCTTTAGCCTGGTCATGATCATTAGCATCTTCAGGCCCCTCAATATCTACCTACAACTCATCATTAACCTCAGTCCTTGATTTCAATTGGCCAGTCTCCCTTAGCATAGATATCAGATCTTCATCCCCATTGACCATGTCATATTTTAGATCAATAAAGGTATGCAAGTTATCTTTATGAGGTTCCTTCACGTCTACTTCACCTATATCTTCTTCCTCTTCCTAATCCTCAACACATTCCTCCTCCTCAACAGGTACCTAAAACTCAATGTCTAGTGTAACCTCTTCAAAAACACCTGCAGTATGTTGCTGCTCATTCAAGTATTTATTACATTTATCTAACAACCTTCTCACATTTTCCACCCTATAATTGTTGGCTTTCTTTGACCTACGCTCATTAACTACTTCACCAACTTCATTTAACTCAGTATCTAAACAAATAATAAACAATTATATCATAAAACTTGTCCTATTACTTTATTTTAATTATAGGCAACATTAAATCAGAATCCTAAGTAATATTTTATTCCTATACATTAAGGTTTCTCCACAAATAAAACCCATCTAAAATTAGGCTAATTTTTCATTATTAAATCATAGAAAGTGAATTTTACCTTAAGACAACATTCTCTCGCATGGGCCCCTACCAAGAGCTTCAATTCTTTTGCTCAGGGACCCATATGCACCTCACCTTCTTGTATAACTTTCTCTATAAAAGTTCATAAAGCTTCTTTTTTTCAAAAATAGATTTACACTAACATTCATCAACCAACATAGAAAAAAACATTCTTTTGTAAAAAAAATAATTTACAACTAAAAGCTACGCGGGAGACAGGTTTTACTAGTCTAAACCTCACACCCTTTCTGATTTAAAAATAAGACAAGAAGAAGGTAGGCATTAGCGAAGAAAATGCAAAATGGAGCAAGAACATTTACTGATTAGCGAGATTGATGATGTTGCTACTTTAGGTTTGCTAATTTGACATCAACTTTGACACATTATGACCATGTTAGCACCACGTCATGATCATCAGCCGAAAAATAACTCCAGGCTCTTTATTGGTAACGGGAGCAAAGGTTGGTCAGTTTTAAGTTACGATTTGAAAGTTGGGTGCCATGGTGGTAACAAGTCAAAATATTGGGTACTGTGGGTGAAAATAACCCAGCAGTCGCATGAAAAAAAAATGTCTTTTAAGTGGATTTTTATTTTATATGGGGGTGTTTAGTATACCACAACCTTAGAGTTAAAGGCTTCTTTTTCTTTTTTGGCTTGGGGAGAATTTGTACTTTCAAATAATTTTTATTAATTTTTTCATTTTGTTATTTAGTAAATTTTAATATATTAAAATTGTTACAAATTTACAATAACCACTATATTACTGTTACTATATACATTGCAAGAAACTTGCATTGAAATAATAATTTGTTAACTTATCAATAAAATAATATCTCGTTAAATTAAAAAAAATTAGTCCAAAGGTTATTAGTTTTAGGGCTTATATATATAATTTTAAGGATAAAAAAATTAAAATAGAAGTTCGAAGATATTAAAACATAAAATTAATAAAAATGGCAAAGTGTGAAAGGTCATTAATATAAAATTTAAGGGTCAAACTAGGGATTCAGCTATGTAAGTTCTCCTCCATCCAGAAAGCATCTGTAATAGATATTGGTGGAATGTTTAATGTTAATATTCTCACTTTTCTGCAATTTTATCTATTTTAGGTAACTCAATTTATACAAGATCTCTTTCTTCATTTCCCACCTTTCTGCAAATTTATTTATTTTAGGTAATCCTTAAACTTAATTATTTTGTTTGCTTATGCTTATTCATCACTTAATCGTAACTATTACTATTTTTAATACAATAGACTTATTCTTTTCATGTCTTATTGAGGTATCAATACAAGTTGAGGATATGCCTTTTCATATCTTATGATTAATTATATGCATATCTTAAAAGGGGAAGTTGTTCTTGAAAGATAAAAAGAAAAGCTAAGATCTTGAATTAAAAAAAATTGCTTTTTCGATGTCGTGATTAATGGAGAATTAATAACTAAGGTCAATAATTTGGCGAGTGAACTTTCAAATGATTTATTTTCAACAAAAATTCTAATAAAGGATGTTTTTGATTTCATCTCATTAAACACATCATCATATTCCCTTCTTTGTTCTCTTTACTTTTTTATTACTCAATTTTTTTAAGTTAATAGGGAGGTCATATGACCTAAATTTTGATGAACTGCACAACAGGGGGCAGTCCTCCCCTTTAAATTGTCGATGATAGGAATCGAACCTTATACCTCAAATTGCCCTTAGAGAAACTTTACCACTTGACTACTCCCTCGTTGGAGATTACTTAGTTGTTTAGCTTCATACATACATACATACATACATACATATATATATATATAGTAAAATTAACCCAACAAATGTTTTCTTCTTTATAATGCATGACTGTAATCTTAATTTTATTTGATGAATTTCTGGCTGACTATGGAAGCGGATTGTGTGACGTATGTAAAGAAATGCCATAACTGCCAAGTGTATGGTGATGTGAGCCATCTGCCTTCTATGGAACTTCAAGGGATGACTTCTCCTTGGCCATTTACAGTTTGAGGGATCGATGTCATCGGAGAGGTAAGTTCGAAGGCATCCAACAGTCATCGCTATATTATGGTAGCGATTTATTATTTCTCTAAGTGGATTGAGGCAGAATCATTCACCACTATTGGAGTAAAACATATGGCAAATGGTACTCCTCCCAAAGGATGGAACCACGGCCTCCCTAACAACACTACTGGAATGTCAATCACGTACAAATTGACCCAAACCTCAATGGGTCCTTTCTTGACTAAAGCTTTAAAAGTTCCCTCAATAGGCCTTTTTATGACATCATGGGCATTGATGACTACCTTATATGGCTTCAGATCAGCCACTATCAGTCCCAACTTAGGTAGGATTTTCAAAGGGCACATATTGATAATGGATTTATTATCCACTATCACAAAGTAAGTTAGCTTCCCTTTCACTTCAGCCTTAATGAACAAGGCTTTATGGTGGTCTTTACCCTCCAAAGGTAAATCATTGTCTGTAAACACAATAGCTCCTTGAGGGCTCTCCATCAATGAGTCCACCAACTGATCAGTGGTATAACTCTCACAGACCTTCTTGTGGTCTAAGGTCGTGACTAGTGCTTCCCAGTGGGCTCTGGAATGTATAAGCAATTCCTAAACACTAGTAATAGTTTTCTCATTCTTCTTTGCTTCATCAATTTTCTTAGCTTCCTCATCTTTCTTTGGCTCTTTTTTTAAGTCCCCTTTCTGATCTTTAGACTTAACAGGCTCTGCTTCTTCTTCTTTCTTTTCAACCTTCCTAACCGATTGGATTTTCTTTTCATCATTATTCTTCCATAAATCCACCACTCCTCCCTCTTCATCATTGGAACTCCAAATGTCTAAAACATTCATATTAAGCTCCATGGGCTACTCTTTAAGATTCAAGTCATTTGGTTCAGGTTTTAGTGGTGTGCGTGTGGCATCAATAAAGGAGTTAAAGACTCGCTCCTCTGTCAAGCTAGTGTTGATCATGAGGGTGGATGCATTTAAGGGTGGAACGTTTCGGTAATTGGGTAGAGGGTTATTTTAGGTGTTTGATTTTCTAGTTTCAAGGTCAGTTATCTTGCCTGAATCAATTAAGTCTCAGATTTTATGTTTCAATTGAGTGCAGTTATCGGCATCATGCCCGATGGTTTGATGGAATTTACAAAAGAACTTTGGTTTGGCATTTGGTAAATATTAGCTCCAAGGTAAAGGTTGTAACATATTTTTCTTGATTAGCTTCTCCAAGACCTTAAAAAGAGGTCTTCCCAAATTAAAGAACCTCTGAGACTACCTGATGGCATTGATCTAAACAT
The DNA here is from genome assembly GCA_949671775.1 of Mallotus repandus. NCBI lineage: Eukaryota > Viridiplantae > Streptophyta > Magnoliopsida > Malpighiales > Euphorbiaceae > Mallotus > Mallotus repandus. Next base: position 5,241 of record CATIWM010103722.1, on the reverse strand, counting down.
TGCTACTGGAGTTGACTGTCTCTTTGCCTCCAGACCTTCCACTAAAGAATTTCTTTTCTTATGCCAAATCAAACTCTTTCTGTATCCCAAACCTGTACAGCTCTTTAAAATTCTAAATTCCAATGTCTCTTGGCTTTTTAGAAAGAGTCAGTACACATCCCACCATTGTTATTACTAGTTAATCAGTCTCAGCAGGCTTGTGTCTTATTTACGATAACTTTCCTCTCCACCTGGTTAAATAATCAGCAAAGGTCTCACTAAATCACTGCTTAGTATTCTATAAGTCTCTTAAGGATACTTCCATCTGGGTGTTGAGACCACACTGCTTCATAAAGGCAGCACACAATTCTTTACAATCAGTTTGGACTTAGGATTTTAAAGCACAGTACAATATGATTGGTGCTCCTTCTAGAGACAGAGGGAACTGCTCGACAATCTATGCCTTAGTCAAGCCAATTGTATTTTTGTGAGTCACATACTACTTCAAATGCAGATGGGGATCATCAGTACTAGTGTATTTCTTCATATCCAAAAATTTGAACTTCCGGGTAAAGGGTCATCATCTTCATCCAAGTCTAAATTACCGTAGTTCATAGGAGAATTTATTCCCTTCTCCTTCATCATCATCTGGATTTGAGCCATAGTATTGGTCATGTTCTTGGCCCAGTCAGTCTTTTCCACATTTTTTGAAGTGTCCGTATTTTGCTTAGCTATAGGTTTTGCCAATAGGGTTTCTTGATCATCCTCTATTTTTCGTCTTCTAGAGTTTTCACGTTAAAGTCTAATGGTTGTAGTTGTTGCGCCAGTTGCTTTTGTTTAGCTGATCCTATCATTTCCCTCATCATCTCCTGCATATTGTCTGGGTCTGTTCAACCATTTTTATTTTCAAATGTTCTTTAAAAGCTTCAGCATTAAATTCTATCGTTGCCATTTCTTTAAGGATTATAACCAAGTGACCAGTGTTAGACCGTTTCCAGTTTGAAGACTGACGTGAATCTATATCTGCAACCACCACAGGTTAGAAACATGCATGATGTGTATGCATGTAATGTAGATTCACCTTTAATTTTTAAAGAAAGAAATAAACACATACTCTATTTACAAATAACAAAGAACAATTATCAAACTTAAAAATGGTATCTCCGCCCTTATTTCTCCCACACGCATATTCAATGGTGAGTTCCTTATCTTAGGATTTTTGTTTTGGGTTTTGATTATCAATAGGGGATAACAAAACCGACATATGCAAGAAAACTCTCAAAATGCAACAAACAGGTAGTAAATCCTTCGAATAAGACCGAAGTTCACTTTAATAGGCCAAAGAGGGCATTAAAGGCCCAATTTTGGCATAGTCCATTTGCAAGTGGGGTTGGGCTTATTTTAATGATTTACTATATGGCATAAATCATACATATTTGAAAAAACCTGAGGGAAATTATTAGGTCATTACATGAGCTGAGTCTTGGGTAATAAGCTTTGGCTCTCGAAATTATATACCTCCATTATGTCTCCCCACTCAAGGGTATATGCGATGTGGATAAGTACGTGCTATGAGTGATAATAATCGAATACTCCACCACTAGGTTTGAGTGAAACATGGATAGCAAAGCAAAGACCATTGTCGGTTTATTTGGGACTTTGTGCACATTGTGTGAAATAAGTGTATTGAATGCAGAAAATGCAAAGGGAATACTAAAATAATCAAGGATGATAAATTACAAAACACTAGAATCAATTTCTCTATCCCCAATGGAATCGCCACTACGAACGACGGGGTTTATCGCCCGCCCAAGTGTTTGGGGACCATGGCACTGTGTGGGCTCAGGGCCCACTAGAAAATACAAAATAGGCTTTTAGAGCCCAAATTGGAGATGGAGTCACCACCCAAATAAAAGTTGAGACACACTGTATAGCAATTGGATTCCACGGAGGTGCTTAGAAGCCGTCCTCAGAGAAAGGGTTCGAAAACTAGGTATGGGCTTTGGAATGCCTACCTAACCTTGCGGTTGGCCTCCGTGTGTGTTTTGTATTTAATTACATTTGATTATTAGATTATTTCCTTATTTTAACATGAAAATCACAATAAATTTCCATTTTTATGATTAAATCCCAATTTGCACATTAGTCCTATTTCATGTTTATAGCCCGACATTTATCACAAATAATTCACAAAAATATACATCTAAATAAATAGGGAAGAGATTAGGGATTACAATATTTCACTTAATTAATATAGCAATAACAAAAAAATGGAATAAACTAACTTAAGCTAATTGAAACATTAGCACTTACATGATTAAGAAATCACCCTGAGAGTCCTGCAAAAGCTCAAAGAGTCAGTTTTCCATAAATATAAAAAATTTATGAAAAAAAAATCTGACTTGTTAACTTTGCACAAGATAGACATAAATTCTCATTTAAACATAAATAAACACTTAATTAAACCTCATATCATGACAATTATGTATAAGATTGAAGTACGTATAAAGTAGATACATGAGAGACTAAAACTCATAGAATAGGCATAGAAAACCAAAGCCGATTTAGACCAATTCTGGTGGAGCAGCGATGCCCCTAGGCAAAGAGGCGACTTCATGTTTCCTTAACACGAAGGGGAAACTTCTCTTTGAAGAGACATCACCGTTTCATACAGACACACAACAACTTACATATTTCTTAAGTCTTAAGGAAATCAAATTGGATAAAAATAATCGATGATTTACAACTACTACTCAGTATTTTACATGTTCATACCACAAATATAACGTCAAACAAACAATAAACATAAAAAAAACAATACAACTAAGAAATGAAGCTTTATATAAAATTAAAAGTTCAAAGCTTAAAAATGAAAATTCTTACTGATTTGATCACGTTCAAAGCACCTAACTAAGCCCTCAGAGCTTGGTTTGTTGATTTAAATGCTCTTGAACACAATAACTCCTTCTTACTTCTCAAGAAAGTGAAATTCTTAGGTTGAAACTCTACTTTTCTTCTCTTCTTTCTCTTTTTTTCTTCTTTTTCTTTTTTTAAAACTTTGAACCTCCTCCTCTCTAAAACCAGCTCTAACCTCCCTTTAAACCTCCCACGTTCCCTTTTCAAAAAAATCCCTAAGCTAAGACAAAACATGCCCACTCATTATTCGTCATGTGCATATTTTCCTAGTCTTCCTTTTTGCCCCAAAAGTCCTATTTTTTCGCCCAAATCTCAAGATCAATGATATGTGGGCCCATCCCTTTGTATAATGAGGCCAAAAGATGCATTTAATGTTGCATAAGTCAATCATGATGAGGCATTGCCTCTTTGATAAGGTGTTGCCTCATTGACTGCCACCAAAGAGGCGATTGCCTCTTCGGTGAGGTGGTCACCTCTTTGGCACTGGCAGTTGTTTGCACCTTTGGGCCAAAGTGGGCTTCTATGGGCTTAGGTTTTAGGGATTTATCTTTTGGGTTAAGGTTTGGGTACTTTGGGCCTAGATTTGTTATTTGGGCTTTCAAGTTCACTCTAGAGAAGGTTTCGGGTTTCCTTTGCATTCATAATCTATTCCATCTCATCATCGGACTTTCGTTGCGGGCCGATCAAACTAAGGATGTCCACAACATCTATGATAACAATTAAATTAACTTATAAATTCATAAATAGTACAACAAAAAAAATTTTAAAAAAAGAGAAGCAATATGAGTACATGCAAAAGTGATGGAAATTTACATGAGGTGTGAGAAGGATAGATAGAAATTAGAGCTGAATAAAGGAGAAGAAAAATCTAGAGAGTCAAAGAAAAATAAAGGAGAGTATTTATGGTAAAATAATGTATGCTTATTTTCTTAAAAGGCTAATTTTGTTAAAATAAAAAAATTATAACTAGTTGTTTTACAAAAGCTAGGGATTAGAGCTAATAGAATTAACAACTGATTGGGAGTCAATCAGCTATCAGCTGCTAATTATCAAATTTTACCAAACAATTTTTTTTCAACTTTTAAACATTAAACATCTATCAACTGCTCCCATCAATTGAACCAAACACCCTCTAAGCCAGGTTGTGGATAGTGAACAAGAGTTAAACCCCAAGCTGCTTCTGCAGCCAATTAATCTGCACAAGCATTGGCCTCCATAAAATGATAGGCCAAAAAGTGCAAATTGGATCCCCATGTTTTATTATAATTTTACATTGGACACTTTCATTTTTTAGTCAAATTGGAACTTCTACTTTACAAATTTAGACCATAGTAGATCTTTGGTGAGTACAATAAAGTCTTATAACTTTTTTTAGTACAATTAAATCCTATAGATTAATGAAAAATTAATTTTAACGGTTACTAACAAAAGAAATTGATAAAAAAATTTAAAAATATATACATAACCTAATTATAGAACTTTTAAAGCCGCAAAATAATTTTTTAAAACTTTTTTTAATCTTAAAAATTTTACAATTAAATGATAAAAATTTCAAAAAAATGACCAAATTTAGTTGATAATATAAAAAGCAAATTGATAATTAACCTAAAATTTAATTTTAATAGTTGATAAAAAAATTTATTCATCAATTATTGTGTATATTTAAAACTTATTATGTAGATTTAAAAAATTAAACTGATGGATATGAAATTTAAATTTTTTTTATTTAATCATTAAAATTAAATTTTTTGTCAATTATCAATTTGCTATTTATTTTAACGAATAAAATTAGTTATTTTCTTGAAATATATATATCACGTAATTGCGAAGTTTTAAACTTCAAGAAATTTTTTTAAAAATATAGGTTTAGGAACTTTAAAACTTTATAGCTAGGTTATATATATATATATATTTCCTTATGTTTCGTTAAACCAACCAGAGCATTTAAGGCCGCGAGGCTGGTATCCACATAAGAGGGAAGGTATGTAAAACCTTTGAATGTTTGAACAGTAAAAACAGTTACTGTGTATGAATGCATGATGATTTATGCGAATGCAGAATGATCACAAAGCACCCTGTCAAGAAGTTTGCAGGTAGGAACGGCTCAGAGGGAAGCCCCAGACAGATAACCGTTCATAAAATAAAACAGTTTTCTGATGTGCCAGATCCTTCTTGAGGCAAGCACAGAGCATACTTAAAGAAATTTTTTTTTTTTTAATATATGAACAAAGTTTGAGGGCTAAAATAAATACCTTTATAAATTAATTATAAGGAGTACAATCTTAGCCAACGGTTACAGTTTGGATATTGGTGAAAGGAAACTAAGTTATCTCACAGTCACTCAAT
>CATIWM010103700.1:0-53950 GCA_949671775.1 Mallotus repandus | reverse complement strand
GCTACCTAGTGGGTATCACTAAGACCACGTACGCACGGGTAATATCTAGTATATGATATATATGTATAAGATTGAGTTCGATTGATGCATTGCTCTCGGGACATCCAATATGGAATAAGTGAAATGACTGTGGCAGTAATTCGGTTGATGCTTTGCTCTCAGGACGGGCAGTCACTTGTATTAAGAGAGCCGAAAGGCTATTAGAATAATGGTTTAGGGTTCTACCCGTTTTCCATCAAAATAAATATTTTAAATGTTTTATATGAGATTTCATATTAAATTGATTTAAGAAATTTTAAAGAGACTCGATATAATATTATCGAGAAAAATAAATGATTTTAATAATCATAATTATTTTATTCTATTTTATTTTAGAAAGAATTTTAATAACTGGTTTTTAAAACCAGCATGCATTTTATAAAATTAATTCACTCAATGAGGTCTGATTCTCCTCAATTTATTTTTTTCAGGACCTTACAGTTAGTCTATTAGTATTCCTCCTTTGCGCCGAGTTCGTTCTTCACCGGCTGCATTGTGTATGTTAATTTAGATTGGGTACTGTGTAATTAAATTTTAGACACTGCAGTAGTTAAATTTCAGTTTTGTATTATCAGTATTTTATTTGTACGTAACTTTTAAGTATTGTATATGAACTGAAATATTGTATTTAAAGAATATTGTTTTATGCTTTTATAATATTGTGCATTTATTATTTTATTGTTAAGTGTATTGTTTTAATTCCGCGAAAAAATTTTAAGGCTTGCTACGGGATTTGGTTACCTTATGTATCCCTAATCCCTAGTACCGGTCACGAACCTTCGGTTTGGGTCGTGACAAGTTGAGTCCTTGTCAAATTTGGATAAGCTGTCACACCCATGACAGTGACCTTCACTTGTCTATCATGGCCATGACACCCTCTTTGTTGAAAATCGTTGATTATAGGCACCCTATCACGACCATGACATATTCCTAGCCACTTTTCCTTGTTTAATTAGATTTCATTGAAGTTGCAAATTATTCCTAATCAACTCCAACATTGATTATTCTTGCAAAGCATGGAAAATAATATCATAACCTAATCAAATACAGGTGAAACAAATTAATTAAAGTGTTATGAATGTAATTCTAAATTCTTACGTATCAATCCTAATTGTTTTTAAATTATGCACTCTAAATCTAAACAAATGCTATAAACTAAATCCTAAATCTACATGAAGGCATAATTACTAAATATAATCCTAATTAAACTTTTTTTAATAATTTAGTAATAAGTAAAACTAATTAAAAAATAACTCAAAACTTTTTAAAAATATGGACTTATAAACTCCCCCCACACCTAGAGGTTTGTTTGTCCCCGAGCAAAGAACTTTAACAAAACCATAATTCAAGCATATTAAGGAATTTAGCATAGTATAACCATAATTAGACATGCTTAACGTAATTCTTATAGGGTAAAACAAAAGATGAAAATCAAGAAAAAGATTAACAATTACCAAGTTAAAGTACTTCTCAATAGAAATCATGAAAATCCATGGAATAAAACTCATAGATTGTCAAAAAATCTAAATAGATTTTAAATGTTAGAAAACACTTAACTCTAAAGAATGGTAGCAACTAATTCATTTTTTATTCTTATAGGAATAAGGGCACCCTTCTTAAGTAAAAGATTCTTGTCTAATATAGATATTGAATTTTAATAGTCTTCAATAAGAATACCTCACTTAAGTAGCTTTGGATTACTCATGCTCATTTTCGAGCATTGGAGTATATGAAACATTTTTTATTTTTGAATTTTTTACTCTTTATTTTTTAACCTAATTTTTGCTTTTGATTACGTTGTACTCATGCATTTTTTGCAAGTTTTATGCTTATTAATTAGTTTCTAACATAACTTATAAACTCAATGGAAGTTCTAATACTTAAAATCATCCAAATAATACAAAATTTTTGTAATATAATGTTCGACAAACTTCTTACTCACTCAGAAGAAAAGAGCAAATTAAGTTCATTTAAAGACTATAATGCTTAATATTTATCTAAAGCTTTAAAATACAAAAACTAAGTTAAGTCATGATTTTACTTAGAAAACTTCTACTTAATATACAAGAATTATAACTTTGATAAATGCAAAAAACTTAAGTGGAGAGAATAGGAGTTAAAATTTAAAAAGTTCTAAATACTAGAGAATGATTAAATTGTTTATTTATTCCTAATTCTATCTTTTAGTAACTTAGGAATGTGAAGAAAAAAATTCTTGCTAAATAAAAGCAAAAATAAAATGATCATGGGGGAAAAATTAAATAAAAGAAAAAATAGAGGATACTCCCTCATACTTGAATTGGACACTCGTTCTTAATGTTCCAAATTAAATGAGGAAAGGTTAGAACTGATTTCTCCTCATCAATTACCTATATTAAAAACATGGAATTTGAGTTAGTGGGAGAAATAAAACAAAAAAAAAAATGAAAACTAAAAGTGAGAAAAAGTTTAGAGTTTGGGTTATCTCATAGGAAGTTCTTTGTTTTTATGCTCTTAAGCTAGACAATTGTCATGTCTTTAAGGTAATTAAGGAACATGCTCACTATAATTGCTAGAATATTTAGCAATGAGCCTCCGTATTGTACATACTTTTTTTCTTACTGTTAAAGGTAATGTCTTTGTGCCATAGAACTAAGGAATTCGAAGGAGGTTTTCACTTAGGATCCTTGGTTGTTTGGTTGAGTTTCCCCCTCTATCACCTTTGATTTTAGACAATTCATTCATGCTCTTATCCTTTATAATCCTTTAATCATTACTGTCTTCAATCTTCATCTTTATGCACTCACTAATAGACTTATCATATTATTTTTAGAATGAACCAAATGAATGACTTTCCTTTCTGAGGCGCGAGGTAAGGTGACCTTTATAAACATCAATGATAGCTGTAGAGGTATATATGAGTGGCATACCAAGTATAAGTGGATAGTATTCTTTATCCTCATAATCCAAGATGATAAAATCAACTAGGAATGCAAAGTCACCCACTTCAACTTGCACATCTTCTACTATACCAATAGGAATCCTTGTAGATCCATCCGCTAACTGTAAACATATATTTATTGGATGTGCCTTTTCCATTTGAAGCTTCTTGAATGTAGATAACGACATAACATTGATTTATGCACCTGAATCACATAATGCACTTGGGAATGAAACTTTATCAATGGTGCATAAAATGTAAAGACTTTTGCATCTTAGTCTAAGATTCAATGGAATCTTCCTTATTATAGTTGCACTACTCATTAAGAGTTATTATCCCTTGTTCCTTGAGCTTTTTCTTATTAGATTCAAAACCTTTGAAACTTTGTTAATGAAGAAATTTAAGACAATGCTTATACAAAGTGTATTTCTATGTATAAATTCTTAAGCATATTCTTAAATTTTTCATTATCTACTTCTTTTTGCTCTTAACTTATCAAGTTAAGTCGCTTTGAACTTGCTCTCATATACTATATCGACCTTTTTTCTCTCCTTATTAACATCTTTGTTGAGAGGCTCTTGTAACTCTCTTCCACTTCTTAAAGTAATGGTCCTTGCATATTCTTTTTTATTTACATTAATATTGCTTGGCAAAACACCATGTTCCTAGTAGGCAAAGTTTATGCAATTTATTTCACTTGGACTTCAAGGTTGTGGATGGAGTCAGCATGGTTCTTGAGTGTTTGTTGAGTATCCTTATATATTACCTCAATCCTTACCTCTAGCCTTTATATCATATTTACTTGTAGAGTCATCATTTTATCCATCATTTGCATGAAATTCTCTAACTTGGTTTCAAATGATAAAAACTTACCTTCAAAGGATGAACTCCTTTCTTATGGTGGTGGTTGATGAAGGGATTGGAAACTTGGACTTCCAAAACTCAATGGCCTTTATGGTCTTCATGCTTGGCCTTGATCTCTTTGATTTCTCCATGAAATATTTGGATGATTACTCCAAGAAGGATTGTAAGTGTTGCCATAGGGCTTGCTACTCCTTTAAATAAAGTTCACACTTTTCATATGATTGTTCTTCATAAAGTGGCATTTCATTAATACATGCCCTCATTGGCACAGCTTATAATAAGAGGTTTTTGTAGAGATTGTCATTTGCCTCAGGCCTTTAAACTATGATTTTAGAGTGTGCCAAGTGTGTGAGGTACACCAACCAGATTGGATCTCTAAATTATAATAGATGATTTTTAAGTAAGATAAAGGACCTAAGCTTACTTGGGGTTCTTAAATTTGTTGTAAATGAAAATAGTTAAATCTAATGCTAAAATTGCTTTAAAGTAAGGCCTGGAAATTTAGATAAACATATTGAATGCTAGAGAATTTAATCAAAATAGAGAATTGAAGGTAAAAACCTAGAGATTCCATTAAAATAATAAAGAAACTAATTTATAAACAAGATTGAACAAAAATAAAACAGGAATTGAAATAAGAAGCTAAAATGTTGAATTATTGATTAAATTTGTGTATAGTTTTCATTTGTTGTAGTGATTGGTGTCCTGATCATTTGCCACAATAGTTCTCTTTTATCGTAACTCAAATGCCTTTCCCTCAACCATGTTCCCCACTCCATCTCAACTTCTGTCTTTTAATAACTATATAATTAATTAAATTAATTAATTGTATTTGGGTCTTGAGCTATAGAATCAATGGGTTTTAATTTTTGGTACAAACATTTGCCTCTTGCATATAAATGGCTTGTAAAAGCCTATTTATATGCATAATAGTACTGCTCCTTGATGAAAGTCTTGCAAAGATTCTTGGCTATGAAGCAAATCCTTGAAGAGATCCTTGTTTATATAGAATATAAGAGAATCCTTATTTTTCATGTAGGTGCCAATGACACTCAACATGATATCCTTGATAAAGTTCAATAATTTTTTAGAATCTCTTTAAATTCCCTTTGATGCTCCCTCATTTTCCAAGCTTAAAGCGTTCATTGGAGATTCTCTAAAAGCTAACGACAATCAATAGAAAAATAAAGATGGCCAACATGCCCACATTCTTTTATTAAAACTTAAGAACTTAGAAAAATATGTATAGTAAAACTGGCCTTAAGGCATATCTATAAGAAAACTCACTAAACTAGTTGTAGTTCGGCTCTATATCACTTACTAGAGTGGGAGTTCTCCCTAAATGGCCATGATGATGACCTTACTTCGTAGTTTACACTTTTTCATCATTGCCCATATAATGGGAAAGATGCCTTGTGATGTTCCTTCTAAGTAATTCTCCATCTACACTTGATAACCACTAGGTGTTCTTTTTCAAATCCAGTGAATCCTTAGGTTTCCTTTATTAAATCTCTTAGCTTTCACATTCTCTAAAGAATCTGTTACTTTTTGCATTGTATCCTTAAATTTTGGTTGACTTCCTTTTGATCCTCCATTTGTATCTCTTCATAGTCTTCCGAATCCTTAAGATCTTCTTTAAAAATGACTTCTGCACCATTTACTTCAAAATTCTCCATTTTAAACATGTCATATAGTTGTTGTTAGGATTCTGTGATGCAAAATGCTATGCAAATTAAAAATTTTAATCAAGAAACCCATTTACAGGATCTATGTAATTCGAATAAATCGATTAAAAGGGATTTAAAAACTCACTAAGATGATTTCAAGGCAAGAATGTTGGAAGGAAGAGAGGGGGTTCATACTAGTGACACCCTACCTCCAGTTTTTCATATTTACTCATCAGATTAAGGCGCCACCAATAAAGTCATGCCCTCTACTGGTATCTAAATGAAGAGGACGTCCAAAACAGTGTTGGTGTGCTAGCACTTTCCTTCTCTTTAAGTCTCTTATTAGTTTATTTATCTCTTTATGTGTTTGTTTCTTTTCACAAAAGAAGTGGAAGAAAAAGAAGGAGAAAATAACATAGAAAATCCTAGAGTAAGAGATGTATATATATACATCTCATCTAAGGTTTCTTAAACCAGTTACTTACCAAAATAGTTTTGGTAATTTAAACTTCCTTTTTCAATTTTGATTCTAATTCCAAAATTAGAATAATTTCTAATTTATTTAAGATAACACTTACCTTAAATAAAGAAGGAAATATATATATATATATATATATAAGTCTACTTTGGGCTAAGTGTACGACACTGTAGGTTCATATAACATAGGCAGCGGACCTAAAATTCTCATTTTGTCCCATAGTGGCCTCTAACAAGATATTATAACTACCCAAGTTATGTGAAAGTCGATAATCCGACATAACCTAATCCACAATGTGTATTATAGTCCTTTTGTCATGTATCTTTATTGTATATATATATATATATATATATAAGTCTTCTTTGGGCTAAGTGTGCGACCCTGTAGGTTCATATAACATAGGCAACAGACCTAAAATTCTCATTTTATCCTATAAGTCATAAGTGACATCTAACAAGACATTATGACAACCCAAGTTATGTGAAGGTCGATAATCCGATATAACCTAATCCATAGTGTGTATTATAGTCATTTTGTCATGTATCTTAATTGAACATAGTTATCCTTATATAGTCTAATCATATTATTTCTCAATCTCAAGTAGACTGATATCGATAACTCTTTATCAACTCATTCTAGCATGGCCATGTATTTCTTTTCAGTCTAACTTATTGAGGGCCTTATAGATATCTTCTCAAAATAATTGAGAGACAAATTCCTTCTCAATCACTCACAATCCTCACATAACTTATTCTATATTCAATCGCAACCCATTTTACCATCCAATTAAAGATGATGTAAGAATGTGCCAAAATATAAAACTTATTATGTAGAAAACCATGGTGATTTCAGGTCAGAGGATTGAAATAATACTATTATAATAAGAATCATTTATGAAAATTATCCATGTAGTATTCTCGTAGTGGATCGATCCAATACATCATTTCTCTAAAGATGTACCTATAAGTTTGACTCATAGATGATTAGTAAAACATAATTATCAATCAACCTCATATTAGTCTTTATTTATTATTATTCCCACAACAATGATCGACTTGGGATACTTTAGATTATAATTTAATTATTTCCTAAGAGTTTTACTATCAAGTCATATACTTAATGACCTTATGTAGAATGAACTAACCCAAGAACATTATTATAATTAGCTAGTAATAATGAAAATGCCTCTTTATTAATAAAATAGAAATATGACAAAGTCAAAGTATGGTTATTACACAATTGGCCTAGGGCATATCACTAATAATCTCCCACTTGCACTAGGCCTAATCAACATTGTATCTCATACCCATTGACCTATTATGACTCTCATGCTTAGGCTATGGAAGAGGCTTAGTTAGTGGATCAGCAACATTATCATCTATTGATACTCTGTATATCTTCACGTCTCCTCTCTCAATGATTTTTCTAATGAGATCATAACGTTTAAGTATATATTTGGATCGCTGATGTGATCTAGGTTCCTTAGCCTGTGCTATGGCTCCATTGTTATCATAATATAAGTCCACTAGATCTAATATACTAAGAATAACACCTAATCCAACTATGAACTTCTTGATCCAAATAGCTTCTTTGGCTGCCTTAGAGACAACTATATACTCAGTTTCTATTATAGAATCGGCAATAGTGTCTTGCTTTGGACTTTTCCAACTCACTACACCTCTATTCAAACAAAACACATAACCTAACTGCAATTGAAAGTCATCCTTGTCAAATTGGAAGCTAGATCTGTGTAACAATTTACAACTAGCTCATCTTCCTATCCACCATACAATAAGAATGCATCCTTAGTCCTTCTCAAGTATTTAAGGATGTTCTTAACTACTATCCAGTGACTCTCACTTGGGCCTGACTGGTATATACTCATTATGCTTAAGGCATATGAGACATCTGGTTGAGTGCATAACATGACATATATGATGGATCCAATAGCAGAAGCATATGAAATTTTACTCATGCAGTCTCACTCATCTTATGTCATTGGACACTGAGTCTTACTAAGACTAATGCCATGGGACATTGGCAAGAGCCCTTTCTTAGAGTTTTGCATACTAAACCTATTCAGTACCTTGTCAATGTAAGTGCTTTGACTTTGGCTAATAGGCCTCTTAGATCTATCTCTATAGATCTTGATGCCTAAAATATAGGTGGCTTCCCTTAAGTCTTTCATTGAGAAACAATTCCCTAACCATGATTTAACATTTTATATGGTAGGAATATCATTTCCAATGAGTAATATGTCATCAACATATAGCACTAGAAAAACTAAATAACAACAATTTAGATGATAGCATTAAATAAATATAATTTATTCTATTAGATATATTTTAATTTACTAAATAACTATTATAAAATACTAATTTTGTATTAAGCAATTATAATAATAATTTTAAAGTAGTATGATGTAATAAATAATTTATATATAACAACTATATAATTTTATGGTGTACACTAGTATTAACATTAAGTATTGGTATTAAACAAAGTTATTTGTATTCAATAAAATTATATAATAAACTTCTTACTCAATAAAAGTTTGTGGTACAATAAAAAGTATTGTTTTTCAAACAAGAAACTAACTATAATTACAAGAAACTATTTTTTTTAACAACTATAATTCTATACAAATTTCTAAGTATAATAGAAAACTATGTAATTACAATTTAAATCAATATTAGTATTAACATTAAGTAAATATAATTTAAATTAATAAATAAATATAATATTAAGTAGATATAACATTAACTTAATTTAGTATTAAATAAATGCAATATGAATTTAAATTATATTAAATAAATATAATTTAAAATATTAATTTGTGGTATGCACACTAATGATGCACATGGGGAAGGCAATAAGATGTTGAATTCTGAATGTTTTTTGTGTTGGAGGGACATTGGTTACGACACTGGAGAATAAACAACATCACTCTCAGAATGAATGCAAGAACCCTATGGGAACTCAGAGGAGCCTCATAGGTTTGGAGTCGCCACCCGACCACAATTGAGAAATAGGAAATAGACTTCGCGCAACATGTAAAATCTACTTCCCTTGTCAAAGATTCTGGATTCTTAATTGTTTCTTGATATACGTAACCTAAATTGCTTGTCACATCACCCTAGTTTTCGGTTTTAATGATGTAATTGGCATTGGCGATTATTATTAGTCACTTGCAGAATATTAACACTTTTATTAATTATGGCGATTGTTGGTTATTGGTGCATTGAATAATTAAGACATGATAATATTGCAAATAAAACAATTAAAGCAAGAAATATAATGAATAAAAAAAAGTAAAATAGGTAAATAAAATAAAAAGTGAATCAAAAAGAGAAAATAAGCAAATCAAGCAAATAGCACACAAAACAAGCAAAATAATCAAGCAAAGCAAAAATTTTAAAAATAAAGAAAATGAGGGAAAATGGATTAAGGATTACAATGCTTTTGGAATCTAATCTAATAAATACATCAAAATGGAAAAAATAAAAATAAGAATGGGGGGAAGGATTAAGGATTACAACACCTTTAAATTTCTTTGTAAATACATTAAAAATTGGAAAATAAATTAAGATCAAATCCTATTATAATAGTCCTTGCAAAACGAAAGTTAGAACACATTTCATGATCAAATAATAACAATTGAATATATTCATTCCTATCGTTATTTTTCATATAAAGATCCACATGATAAAATAAAATAAAATAAGCTAGACATAAAGAATAAAAAAACTAAACAAAGTAATAAATTGCATTCGTGAAAGTGCGTGATGCAAATTAATTGTCAAGGTAAGCACTTGAAGTGATTCCTAAACTATTATCAGAATTGGATAATTAATCATGAGATCATTGGTACTTCACCTAAATAATAAGATGAATAACATGCAAAAGAACAAATATGCAATATATATATATATATATATATATAATACTTTCCATATAATAAATATAAAAAGGATACTTTATTATTATAAAATATATTGATTTTATAATAAATATAAAAGGTCATATTTTGTTGATAAGAATATTAACTTTTACATTAAAAATCTTATATTTACTATATGTTACTAATGAAAATGTCGATTTTATATTAAAAATTCTATTTTTATTATATTTTGTCAATAAAAATGCTAACTTTATGCTAAAGATTCATTTTTTTTTATTAATGAAAGATCCATATTTGCCATTAAAAATAACAACAAGAGTTTAAAAATGTGAGTATTATTATAAAGTTTCCTACTTTATTAATGAAAACCCATTTAATGAATATAATGCCAAAAAATAAATTAAAATGCAACCCTTATTGAAAAATGATTGAAAACTGCATAAAAAAGCAATTTTTATGATGCAAATGATGACAAAGATGTCAACTAACACCTAAAAATGCAAGATTTAAACAAATGATACCAAACAAGCAAATCAAAGATAAACAAATACTCCCCGATTTATTTCCTACCAACTCCCCGATTTATTTCCTACGAACTCCCCTTTGTCGTCAAACTACTGCTTCATAAAAATATCACCACAAAATCACCAAAATTCAACCTTTATCACAATAAAAATAAAATACAAAATACAAAATTGATAATGAAAATGATAAAAATGAAATAAAATAAAAAAGAAAATGATAGAAATTGAGTAGAAAATGAAATATATGCAAAATGAATAAAAAATGCAATTCTTATTAAAAATTATTTTTTGGGACCTTAGAGGTTACCCTTGAAGTGCGTTTTGATAAAGTTGTGGTTTAGTTTGGTGATTTAGGTGCTAAAACTCTTTTAAAAAATGGTATTTTTAAGTTGTTGAGTGTTTAAGGATTTAAGTCTCTACAAGTCGATCACCCTATACGTAGGGGTTTAAGGCTTACTTTGAGTGATTTTTTTAGAGTCTTTTAGTTCTTTAAGCCACTAAAATGTCTCTACATTTGTTTCAATTCTTGAAAATTTTCTTCACAGTCTTTATTGTCTTCCTACAAAAAAATAAATAGGAAACTTGCATTTAGTGTCTTACTCATAATTTTCAATTAGGTCTTAGAGAGCAATGTATTCTTTTGACTTCCATGTCATATTGTTATTGTTATCATGTTGTTCCATTTGTGTAATCATCGTCGATCACCTATGTTCGACTTTGAATTCTTCATCTTTTGTTTTTCCACAAATAAAATGAATGGATTTTGAGCTTGTATTTGTTTTATTCTTGAAAATGATAATTTTCAATCAAAGCATTTATTAAGTTGACCTCCCTTTATTAGGATGAGGTTATGCAAGTGGCTTTGCCCCAATAGTTTTACTAGTGCTAATTCTATCGCTAGCTTCCTATATTGGTAAAGGCCTTTATTACTAGATTGGGCTTCGATGGTTTAATTCTCAATTTGATTGGCGGTCGTTCTATGATCAAGAGTAGTCATGGTGATATGATTGTATCCACACTTTTCACTTTTATTTTAGAGAGTTGAAAATTATGCCCTTGGATTTTGCTGCTATTATCGTGTGGAGATGTGGGTGGAAGTTATTAAACAAGACAAATAAATGGTATGCATCCTAAATAAAGCAAGTTAGTAATGAAGCAAATAGCACACAAAGCATGCAAAATAACTAAACTAAACAAACACAAAGGAAAGTAAAAGAAAACAGAGAAAAGCATTAAGGATTACAACACTTTAAATTGCCTATTATATAAATACATTCAAATGGAAAAAAAATAATAATGGGGAAATGGGATTAAAGATTATATAACTTTGGATTTCCTATTCTAATAAATACATAAAAATAAAAATAAGAAAAATAAAGCGAAATCATATTCTAATAGTCCTTGCAAAACAAGGGTCAGTAGTAGAAATACGTAATTCGGAGCTAGAAATGGCAAGGAGACGAAAGAAAATAAACAAAAAAAAGAAAAATTCTCCATGTCCATATTGTCAGAAGAAAAGCCACTCTAAAAATTACTGTTCATGGAGGCCAAATGCCAAATGCACCATCTACAATTAGCATGAACACATAAATAAAGTATGCAAAACCCATGCAAAACAACAAGGGTAGGTTGCATAACTAACCAATCAACAACATCAGAAGCAAGAAGAAGAGTAACATTTTGCACCTGCCTACTATGTGATAAATGCAAGTCTATAGTCTTGACTGATTAATAGTAGGTGTACACATTATATGACCCATAATACCAACTTATTAAAATATTTGGATAAAAACTACATTTCAAAAGTAAAATTGGCATGTGGAAAATATAGTATTCAAAAGAAAGGGAGATATTGATGTCAACATTCCATCATATATTAACTCATTCATGATGTGTTCCATGCATGATATTAATCAAAATTTGTTAAATGTTTGGTAAATGCTATAAAACAATTATGATATGCACTTCTACAACAAATCATACATAATCTTAGGCCCACATGGTAATTAACTCATTATTATTAAGATGCAAGAAAGAAGTTTTTCCTTAGAGTGGAAAATTTCTCATATGTAAGCATGTTTTAGTGCACTTGATGAGCCACATCTTTTGCACATGAAGTTTGGCCGCTTCAACTTTAATTCTTTAAAGTACATGAAAAGTAAAAATTTAATTAGCAATATGTCTATCTTGAATGTTGTTGATGATTTTTTTGAAGTGTGTTAATATGGTAAGCAGTCAAGGCTGCCATTTCCCAAAAATTCAATATAAAGAGCCACTAAAAAATTATAGCTTTCATACTGATGTTTGTGGTCCTATGAACATAATATTATCAAATGGTAGTGAGTATTTCATACTCTTAACTAATGATTTTTCAAGAATGAGTTGGGTGTATTTTTTTAAAACAAAAATTTAAAGTATTTCAAGTATTTTAGAAGTTCAAAGCTTTGGTTGAAAACCAAAGTGGATGATGCTCAATCAAAGTGCTAAGATTAGATAATGGCATGGAGTACACTTCAGAAAACTTTAATAAGTATTACATGGATGCAATAATCCATCACCAACTAATTATGGCATATTTTCTCTAAAAACATAAGGTGAGTGAAAGGAAAAATAAAATAGTTATGGAGATGAAAAATGCTTACTATTTGAGAAGAAAATGTTGAAGTAATTTTGGGATGAGGCTATTAATACCTCAATCTACTTATTGAACATGTTGCCTATTAATGCTTTAGAGGGAATGACTCTAATTGAATTTCAAAGTGGAGTCAAACCTTTAGCTCATCATCTTAATATTTTTGGATGTGTTTGCTATGCATTAGTCCCAAAAAATAAAAGAATGAGCTAAACCACAAGGCTGAAGTTTGGATCTTTCTTGGTGTCATAACTTAAAATTTGATTGTCCTTTATTACAGTCTGATGATGAAAATAACATATGAAAGTGGCAAGAGTCTACTTATTAGTACTGCTTCTGAAGCATGTAAAAACCATGAAAAATTGAGAAAACACCTAAGCCAGACTTGTGATATAATGAGTCAATAACTAAATCATTTTATTGAGTTTTGACTTGACTAAATGAGCTCCCAGAGAAATGAGTTGCATGTTTTAATGTAATTCAACAAATCGATACTTGTTTTGATGAATCAAAGCTCAGTTAAATTAAAACAGAAGTTAACTTATCAAAAAGAAAGTTCAAAACACCTTTTTAAAACTCGAGAAAACCCTAAAACTAAAAATGACAAAGTTCACATGTCCGAAAACGACGAGTGTGCATGACACACGTAAATGAGTGCGTGGCCATGCACACACATGAGCGCTGATACTTATGCATGTGAGTGTGTGTGTATGTGCACTAGCATGGTCTTTTTGAACATGCATACATCCACGTGGTCTCTTTGCACATACACATGCAACCATATGTGTACACACTCATTCCGCGCACGTACATGCACAAAAATCCTCATGTCTATAAACACTAAACCCCTTTTTCATTTTAAAGGGGAATATTTAGACACTATACAATTACTCTAATAGACTGAAGACTCTAAAAACTCACATCTAAGACTTTTTAATCAATTTGAAACCAAACCAAGCCTTATGTTTGTCAAAGCATGTTTTAAAGGTATATTAATATGAATTTTTCTTGCCATTTTCATATTATGGTAAGGATAGCTAGAAAAATACTATTTTTGGAACAACTAATTGCTCTCGACATTTAATTAAAGCTTAGTTCATGATTTGAGGACTCGAAAATAACATTTTGCATATTTATTTTATTGTTATTGCATTTCTCTCTTCTACTCTTATTCTCTTTTAATCTTATTATACTGGCTAGGAAATTAAGATAACTTATGTGAATTGTGTGGTGAAGTCTTGCCCTTTTCCTTGCTATTTGATAATTTCTATGTTATTCACATTTTATAATTGCATTGTTTTGCATCTTCTATCCTTAAAGTATGAATTTCTTAAAAATAACATTTTTATAATATAACTGCATTTTTATAATCACAACATGTATTCTACATTATTTTCACACCTTATTTTCAAAAATCACCTTTTTGACATAAAGTTTGTATTTTGGCATTAAATTTGCATTTATAATGTAAATTCTGCATCTTTATGTGAAAAATCATATTTTTCACACAAAGTTATGATTTTTAATTCTAAGAATCATTTTCTGCATTATAAAATGTCATTTTGCATGTTGATTGCATTTTCGTGAGTTTGGCATAAAAGTACCATTTTTTCATATTCATAATCGCATCCTTTATACCAAAGTTGCATTTTTGTTCATCATTTCTATATAAAATTGCATTTTTACGTGTTCCAACATAAAAAAAAGTAATATTCTCACTAAAATTGCATCATTTTTGCAGGGAATTCACATTATTTTTAATTATGTATTAAAGTTATAATGATTGTACAGAATTTGCAACTATCATTATCTTGTCTGTCACAGACGTATCCTAACTCTAAGTACATTTGTATTCATTATGCATTGCATTTATATACTATACATTGATTGAGTTTAAGTATAAGTTAGAATATATAGATATAGTTATAGAGGAAAGGACTCAATTGTAGCAAATGATTGTCTTTGAATGGACCAATTAAAAGCTTGAGGATTTATAGGTAACAAAAGCATTTTATTAAGGACCAAAAGGAGTGTTTTACATATTATTTAATTATTTTTTTGGGTATATCTTCTTCCATTGTTAGGTGCAGCCATAGAAAGAAAGAAGACTTAAGAAAAAGAAAAGAGAATTTAGAGAGTTTTTTTATTTCTTCAAGTTGAGCTGGTTTATACAAGAGGGATTTGAAGATCTAAATAAATTTTCAAGCTGTAATCATTATCCCTAAATCTTTAGTGATTGATTTTGTAAGTATTTTAAGTATTTTGGATGATATATTTAGGGTTCTTAAGTTGCAGATTTTGGGTTCTTAAATTTTGGTTTATTAGTCTCTGTAATTTGATCATATCTTGAGTTAGAAAGCTCTAAATTAAGTGTTATTCAATGATATAGAAACTTTTAAGAGTTATATAAAAAAATTTCTCTTTGAGATTGATCTGGTTTAGTTTGTATGTTAGGGTAATAAGAGAAAATATTATATTGCTTAGTTTGTCAATTTCTTTGAGCTGATTATAATTCATTATATATAACTCTATTTATGGGTGTCCAATTGATGTGAAATTTTTACAAAATATTTTAGACATATAGATCTGAGACTGATTAAAATTTAAAGTTAAAATTTCTTTCCTATAGGTCAAAGCAATTTTTCTAATTTTGGCATAAAAATAGCCTTTTTTAGAATAAATGGAGCTAATTTATAGAATTAGAATAATTTATATATTTTGCACATAGTTTGGGGGCTGCATAATTAGATCAGTACATGGATTGTTATGTTGATGATTTATAAATAAATTTCATGCTTTAGGTGCTTGAAAAGGCAAGAAAAATGGAGGTGCAAATTAAGCGTGGACTGTTTTGGTGAGTAGATATTCAAGCCCTTAAACATTTTGATTAATAGGAAGAAAATGATCTTTTAATGATTTTTTATGAATTTGAAATGATGTGTAATAAATGTTTCAATTCAGTTTGGTTACAACTTGAATTACTTGAAGTATTTAAGCTTTGAAATAATAATGATTTCAAGTGTGCAAGTTAATTGTAACCTAATTTGAAGTCATTTTATTTACTTTTTGATTTAAATAAGCTTATGCTCTATATGGTTTCTCTCTTCTTTGAATTATAAAGAGGATGGTTTTATTTGAAATGCTTATTGAATTATAAAATTTGTTAGCATTGTTTTGATTGATTATTTGATGGAAATGGTACTTGGTTTTGTATATTACCACCCTATATGAGTTGTGTGAATGTGTTGAGATGAAATATGCACATTTCAGATTATGTTGGTTGTTATTGTGCAATAAATAATAGGGCACTTGATTGCAGGACAGTGAAGGGAGAATGATCGTTCAGTGCTAATGAGGTCGAAGGGTTAGCCTTCAAGTGTGCCTAGAGAGTGCGTTTGTGATGGCCAGGTTTGTGATGCTTGTTATAAGGATGATTAATACAAATGAAAGGATGTATTGATGCTTGCAAAAGCATGTGTTTTAATTGATTAAGCTTTAAATAAGTTTAAAAGCAAGATTGGATTTAATGTTTTAAGTAAATGATAATTTTATTATAAATACTCTAGTATTTTAATTTGATTTATTTATTATGTTTAATTTAACTAAATTATTTTCTGCTCGTGGCATATATTCACTAAGTATTTATGTACTCAATTTTCTCTATTTTAAAAACATTTTCAGATAGTAGGGCTTGATTGTTGGTGAACAGAGTTGAGTGAGAGTGGATAGAAGTTTCAAAATAAGGTTGGCTAACATCCTTGTTAGTGAAACCTTGCATTTTATTTTTTTAGTCTTGTTTGTGTAAGTGTTGTAAAAGAGTACATTTTTAAGTTACATAATGGTGGCTAAGTTATATGTAATATAAGTTTTTGGGAATGTGTTTTATATTATCTTAATGATGTTTTCACTACTGTATTTTTAGTTACAAAGATTGATATCAATCTAATTTGAAAAGGAAATTTTCTATATCATCCAATTACTTTATACATATTTTACTATTCATAAATAAGTATTTTACTATTTATAAATACATATTATTTTAAAAGTTCTTATACTTTAAATGTAACACATGAACAAGACTAAAATTTTAAAATAAATTAATTTAAATCCTTTTTTTTCCCAAATATAATGATATTTATAATATGTTTAGACTAAATTAAATAGTTATTTAATGGTTGGTTTTAAATGTCCATCTTGGGCTACGTGAGACAAGGTGTGACATTGGCAGCCATTATAACTTTTAGTACAGAGTCGGCAAGAATTAAACTCTAAATATCAACATCTTTTGTCTAGATCTGCATTACATTTCATAAATCTACATCAAATACTATATTTTGGGCTAGAAATACCATTTGTGGGTCCTATTATGCAAAATACAAAATTTCAATTATTTTGTAACAATTAAACATGCTTTTTTTCATTACATTCATCATCTCATTTTCAAAACATCATTTCCAATAATTCTACATGTTTAGATAATATTTTGTTTGCTTTATAAAATGACATTAGCATTTGTTAGTCAATTCGTTGCGAGTAAATGTCAGTGAGAATGGATGAATATATATACTTGTGCTAACTCCTATTTTACATATTCCACACTTTTTTTCTTTTTCTATGTATTTTACTAGGAAAGCCATGTAATAATTGTAATTAATTTTTTTATTTTTTGTTCTTGTTTTGTTGTGTGATGAGTGTATATATAAATTGTCGTGTCAAAACTAAGGTGATGCAGGAGCCATATAACAAATATAATCTAATGTGAAATAGCCAAAAGTAGATATGATCTTTTAGACCTAGAATCCCGATAGGGATAATACTCATTGAGTGACATAATATTGCCCCTACTTTCCCAAGAAATCAGGTGGCGACTTTACAACAAAACTAAAAGTCTTGCGACCTTCCAAGACTAAACATGGCCTTGTCCCGAAAATAGAAACCATTTCCCGACGCACTAAAAAATCTCACAATTTCAATTGCTCAAACTTGGGTACAATAATGAGGCTAAAGACTTTAGAATTTATAATTTAAAGACTAATAAGGTGATAGTCAGTAGAAATTTTAGGTTCCATCAAGTTGCAACATGGAATTGGAAAATAAAGCTATTGAGCCCACAAGTTAGATTGAAGTTCCTCAGAATAATTCTCAAGAATAAGATGCAACCTCAAGTCACCCAAATTTAATGACTAAAATTGATGTTCCAATTAAAGGTACCTAACCTCTAAGTGAAATTTATAGAAGGAGCAACGTTACTGTGATACAACCAATCAGTTATGAACATTATGCCTTGTAAAAAAAATTAGAAAGTTGCAATGGGGGAGAAGTTGCACATGATTAAAAAATGAAACCTAAAAGATTGTAAACCGGCCAAATGAAAAGAAGATGATTAGTGTAAGATGGGTGTTCATAACCAAGTTGAATCCTGAATGTTTAGTTAATAAAAACAAAGCAAGGCCTATGGTTAAAGTTATTCTCAACAATTTTATGTTAATTACTTTGACACATTCGCACCAATTGTAAGACTTTATACCATTAGGATTTTAATCGCCATGTCAACTCAAAAAGGTCAGAAAAACTTCCAACTTGATATCAAATCAGCTTTTTTGAATGGCTATGTGCATAAGGAGATTTATATTGAGCAGCCTCCTAGATTTATATCTTAAGGGCATAAGGATAAAGTCTATTTATTAAAAAAAGACTCTTTATGGCTTGAAACAAGCCCACAATTTATGACTATTTGATGCATCAAGGCTTCACCAAGTGCATTAGTAAGCCCTCTATATGTGAAAAACTGTTTTAGTGATTTATTAATCATTTTATTATATGTAGATGACGTGTTAATGACTGATAGCAATCTTAACCATACACGATAGTTCAAGAAGGAGATGCAAAGTACTTTTGAGATGATAGATCTTGGTGAAATGAGCTATTTTCTTAGTATGTAGGTGTAATAAGCTCAACATGAAATTTTCATAAATCAAAGATTGTATGCTAAAGAAGTATTGAAGAAATCCAATATGTCCAATTGTAAACCAGTTTTAACTCCATTGGTGTATGGTGAGAAGATGAGCAAAAAAGAGATGGAGTTGAAAAGGTGGATGGAAGCTACTACAAAAGCTTAATTGGATGTTGGTGTATCTAACTACCATTGACCCTAATATGGTTTATGCTACAAGTCTCTTATCACAATTCATGCAAGATCCAAATGAAATTCACCTTAGAGCTGCCATGAGAGTTCTAAGATATGTAAATGGGACAGTTAATTTTGGTGTTATGTTTTATACATTTATAGTTGAAAGGCCACAATGACAATGATTGGGCAGGCTCTCATGATGACATGAAAAGCACATCAAACTACTTGTTTGCTTTTGATTCAGTTGGTCTTCAAAAAAAAAAAAAAATAGTGACACAATCTATAGCTGAAGCTAAATATGTAATAGCTACCGATGGTATTAATCAAACAATTTGGTTGAGAAAAATGTTGATGGATTTGAATCAAGGTTAAACATAGGCTACAAAGTTCCTATGTGACAACCAATCTGCTATTAGAATTACTAAAGATCGTGCTTTTCATAGCAGGACAAAGCATCAAGATCAAATATCATTTTATGAGAGAAGTACATAAAGAAGGAGAAGTCATACATGTTCATTACAACTCAAAGGTTCAATTAGCTGATATTTTGACAAAAGCACTACCTAAAGGAAGGTTTAAGTAGCTAAAAAGACAACCTGACATAACCAACAATTTGGT
This sequence comes from Mallotus repandus, assembly GCA_949671775.1. NCBI lineage: Eukaryota > Viridiplantae > Streptophyta > Magnoliopsida > Malpighiales > Euphorbiaceae > Mallotus > Mallotus repandus. The sequence continues at coordinate 34,177 of CATIWM010103700.1, read as the reverse complement.
CAATGAGAAGAATTGAAGGCTTGTGATAGAATTGTTGTCATCATTTACTATTCTTATTTTGCTTTCATTTTTGCATTCTTAGTTCTAGATTAGTATCGGGAGTTCTAAATAATTATAAATATACCAAGTAATGCCAATGGACATGAACATGAACATGAAAAGACTCTTTTATATTTTATAAATAGCAATGAAAGAATGATAATCATTGCTTTTGCCCTACACATAAACTTCTTTTTTCACTTCACATTCCAACATGTTTTCATTGCTTCTCTTTTGGTTTTATTTCTAGATTTCCACTCAAAAAGTTACTCTAAGGAGAAGAAAGATCCATCTTATCAATGAATAAGTCAAACTTCTTTGACAGCATTTTAGTTGCACAGTACACATCTCTAAAAAACCCCCTACGGCAGTTGCACTATACCTTTTCCTACATTTTATTTTATTTTCTTCTTTTTTTAATTTAAATGCTTCTATATAAGAAAATAAAAATAAAAAATAAATTAATTAACCATATATTTTTTGATGTTAAGAACTAAAAAGCATTTGTTGTTATAAAACTGGCAAAAAAATATTTTGAAAACAGAGAAATAAAGAAATAGAGGTACAAAGAAGAAGAAGAGGAAAAAAAAAAAAAAAGGAAGGGAGGACATGTCTTTGAATGTGAATAGAACATATTGTGCACTCGTGACCCCTACTTGTACACGAGATTCAACCTAACATTTTTATGATTGTGTGAAGTTAGAAAGATAGAATTGTGTTAATATGATCTAATTTGCTGGTAATAATAGAATTTAAGCCAAAACAATTTAAGGGTCTACCTAAACCTTAAACCAAACATGAAGGGCCTAAATGCACCTTTTCCCTTGTTAAAATTGTGCAAAATTAAAACTAAGAAGAACTCTTAAATGTCGAGTACATTGATTCAAAGCACTTTCCTAATCATTGGATAGGCCGAATCAAGAGCATTCTTTTTTTTTTTTTTTTTTGATGTTGTTGCTAAATAAATTTTACAAGCCTTTACAAAATTCACAAAAGTAGCATCATTATCCACCAAGCTACCATTATGATGATGTTGGATTTCACCAAATTGTTGAACAAAAAAGAGTTAAAAAGTACAAAAGATCAAGAATTATGGTAGGGCTTACCTTTCAATTTGGAAGAAGAACGTCAACGCTACCTCATAAAGTTTTTGTGCAGCGCGTAAAGAAGAGAACAAGAAAGAGAAGCGATAAAATCATACATATACGTGCAGAGCATGTAACTTCGACTTTTCATGAAGAGAAACTTTCATTTTATCTTAAACGTTCCAAATTCTAATCTCAGAAATTCCAATCTAGCGGGGCAAAGCCTTTGTTATCAGAACAGCAAGCTGCAAATCTCTTGGACACCTTGCAACTTGACAAGCGAATTTTTTCTGCTTTCCTACTACCATGGTGGACAATATTTTCAGCAGCGGCAACCGCTAACTTCTTGTCAAGATAAAGTTCTTCCTTGAGCCTTTGTTCACGTCCTAAATCAGCAAACAATTTTCTTAAACTATTCTGTTTGGTTTGAACATATCCCCAGAAAAAAATGGATTCTATAATTGGTGAGGATCCGTACTCGTCTTACAAGCAAGAAAATATTTACATGCAAGTAACACCAGCTAAAAATTAATATGCTGCCCAAAGGTCAAACTTTTTCCCTCAGCTCTGCAATGGGAACAAAGACAAAAGATTCTTGATGTAACTTATTTCTATTTGTCTTCCTAGCTTTGCTATTTTGTAATTTCAGCAACTTCTGTTTCATATTCTCTAGCCTAACTTTGGCTCTGCAAAGTTTTTCCAACTCAGCCTCAGCCTCTTGTGATGCCCTTCCTGAAATGGAGTTGACCCTCTTCTTTCCGCGCTTTGATTTTGATTTTAGCAACTTCCTCAGGCTCACATCATCACTGATCTGAAAATGAAAAATAGTAACAAAAATGAGCATGCAAAAAGATTATCTCACAGTTTTAATATCATAAAACAGAGAGTTGCATGCAGCACTTACAGTACTGTTTCTATGCAACAGTTGCATCTTTTCCCATTTCAATATGCATTAAGGTTGATGTCAAATAAATCGCGATCAATATGTTTTTAAAATAGGCAGTTGTCAAATAAATGTGTGTGTGTATGCTATGAAGCCCTCATTCATTCACTTCTCTAGCCTCACCATTGCAATTTGCCTACATGCCATTATTTTCTATCTACCAGAGCTGGAGCTGCCCGTAAAGTTCTCCACCAAACCACCCTTCCATGTTAAATAATAAGAGCAATAGCACAATAAAAAATCCAATCACCCATACAAAACAGGAGTGCACTGGAGATTCCCTACTTAATTAGTACAATAAAGCAGTCCCATAAAAGTGCAGTCGCCTAAAGCACTTGCTAAGTAATTCCTCACCTAAATCAAGGATTGTACAGCAAGAAACCCATGAGAGTCAATTGGTAAGAATAGGGAGTGCCCACATGTGGAATCACTTAAACAACTTTCTCTTTATGGGAACCATCATAACTTCAATGCTATGCTTGGATAAAAAAATATTAAATAAGAGATATGAACATGGTTTCAATTTAGATAATTTGGAAGGATATAAGCTGTCTGTTATTAATTACCTTCATCGATGGAGAATAAATTTCAAAATGCATTTTCAAACTTGAGAACTAATTTGTGGTGGATCTACAATTACACCTTTATAGAGGTACTTCAAACCCCGCATTCAACCGACTCACAAACCAACTTAGATTCATAAATGTAACCAATAAAAGAAGGCTATTTGTTATCAAATTGAAATCACAATTTTATATCCTTACATCCAAACAGCAGAAAATAAACTGGTACATTTTATCACAAATGGGGCTATTCTGTGGATTCCATTACTTATGCATCCATGCTCCAAAAAACAGTTGTGCAAAAATAAACAGAAAACATCAGCGGGGTAAATGCATAAAAAGGGGACAAGTTTTAGTGGATGCCAATACAGTTGCTGGTGGTCCCATGCTGTGTGTATGTGCAACATAAAGATTATGTGAACCCTCACTTAAGATGCGTGTGGATCAGGGTTAAAGGAGGATAAATATTACTCCTGTAATGCATTAACCCCCTTTAACCATGTTTGGCAAATTTTAGACAATCAATATTAACTGTTAACCCCCCTTAACAGTTAACCCCATTTATGTGTATTTTTGTTAACCTAGTTGGGGGCAAGGTAAAGATCTGTAAAAAAAAAAATTTATTGAAAAAATACATAGTTTTCATTATTCTATTTTATTTGTAAAAGTTTATGAGTACTATTTTATTGAAATTTATTGCAAAATCAATTTTATTGAAATTTATTGCAAAATAATATTTGTACTATTTTTTATGTGTAAAAATGTATAAAATATATTATGTAACTTTATCTTTATGAAATTTTTCTAATAATTTTTAATTATTAATTATTTATCGAAAATTTGATAATTTATTTATTTATGTTAATTGTTTCATATATATTAAGAGTCTTTTTTTAAAAATCAATTACATAGCTTATGCATTACCCTTTATTTGTCAAACAAGGTTAACAATAAAACTATTACACCTGTAGCTGGTACTCCCTTAATAGTTATACCTATAACTATTACACCTCATTCCCTTAGTATTGAAAGAACTTCTGGTCTAATACTTTATTGAAGCTGAATCCAAGTATGAATTACCACGCAAGATAAACAGGCACGCAGAAAGACTAAAGGCAGAAGAGAAAATAAAGACAAAAGAAACCCCTAATTTTTTCAAATAATTTTGAGCCATCATTTACCTCAATGCTTTTAGAAGGTGATTCACTGGAAGCTCTTTGCAGTGTGGTTTTCTTCAAACTGCTGCTCATGAACTTTGATTCCTTCCTCTGAAGGACCTGTTTAAAATTCTTCGAGCTATGTATCTTAATTTCAGTTGAAGTAGTCCTTAATTCCACTCGATCAGAAATCAAATCATTAACAGTGTCTAATCTGGGTTCTCTGGGGCTTTCAGAGCTACAACTGTATGGTTCTGTTTTTCGCTCTGCCTGTATTGCATGACAATATTCAAACCTTAAAATTCACTAATTCAAGAACTACAAAATACTGAAGTAAATGTTGTACAAAGTTCTAACTATATGTCAATGGATAAAAATTAAATTCAAAATAAGACTCATAAACATGTAGAAGAAAAATGCTGTTCATTATCTCTAAACATGTTAATTTTAGCATTAAGAAATTTAAATGCCTAAATAAAATAAAGCACGGAGCAGAATTCAAACTGAAAGTTAAGTACTAATGATATGAAATAAAGCCTGCATTCAACGAATGCCAGGTACTATATCTCACCTTTCTGGACTTTAGAGCCAAGTATCGTGCATTCTTGAACCATTTGCTAACCTGAAATCGCAGCTTGAGTATGAAAAAGATAGATCACGGAGGAATAAAAAATCCATATTACAAAGGTCATCTCTACAATGAGGCAAAATTTATCCAACTAAGCTTGAAATCAGAAGGATGGCCTTTGTTTCCATCACCTCTTAACCACTAGCATGTGTAATACCATTTAATTGAAAACAGTTCAATAAAAATTCAACTACTTCATGCACCAAATATTCAAGAATTATTTAATTCACCTTTTGAGGCATCATTGATTATGTGTGCATGTGTGTATATATATATATATATGATTGGGAGTAAATACCTTCCCAGGCTCAAGACCCAATTCCTTTGAAAGATTTTCCTTGACAGTTCTAGATGGAAGTTCATTCTCTGCAAACACCTGGCGAAGTTTCTGGCATTGAACATAAAAATGGAAGGTCACAGTAAGTGTTATGCCAAGTGATTTGTTATCAAGAAAACAAAAAGGAAACAGAAAGTGAAAATACCAACAAGGCCCTTTATGCAAGCACTGCAATGTTATTACCTCAACTGAAGAGGGGGGAATTCTGAAAAATGGCCTTCTAACTTGTGGGTCTCGAGAAAGTTTCTTCTTCGCTTCAGTGCTTCCAACTTTTTTACATTTTTTCTCACTTTCATACAATGTCATAAGGGTGCTGGCTGCATCTGACTCCTTTCGTCTGCGCTTTCTTTGGCCAGGGCCCCAGTCTTCATCTTCACTAACTTGTTCATGTGCTGGAGCATCCTTTCCAAACATCTCCTAATAGGTGAAAAAACCACGACATTAGAAAAAGGAATTTGATCTACCTGTCAATCAATAGACTGCTGCACAAATAAAAAAATAAGGTTGTCCATCATTAGTTTCCATGAAAAAACTTCAAAAAGTTGAACTGAGAAGTTCTGGATGAACATTTGCTACTAAATAGTTAAGTCATATGCAAGGTGCAACTTGTGATGGAAACTATTTCAATGAAAAATGACAAATATTTGATGTTCAATAGGCGTATCAGATAAAAGGATAGTGAAAGAGAAGGATGTCCACCATATGCCAAAGAGGAGTAATGCATGAAGTGCAACAAGGAGCCAAAGGGAGAAGTGAAACAGGAGTTCTACAACATTGAAAAATACCAGTTAAGTCAAAGAAATTTTTTTATAAAACCACTATTTGACGATATATGATGTAGCACTATAGTGAAAGGTTACATAACACCTATGGCTATGGGTTTTGTATAGCAGGTTAACCCTACCCGTCAACAATAGTGCTATTGTTAAGAAAATTAAAACCCCAGGCTCGAGGACAGGGTTATCAGATAAAAAGATCGACCTGGATGGTCTGCTATGCATTAATTTTTTCCGGAAGGGAAAAAAAGTAACCCCAAGTGCATTACTTAGAAATAGAATGATTTACAGACGGATGCATCATACTATGAGCTCATGATATTATAGTACAGCATGGAAAAGTAAGATGGATGCATTGCACAGAAATAGAAAGATGTACTGGATAAGAAACGAATGCATGTATTGGGAAGGTAGAAGTAGGAAGAAATTCCAGAAAATAGACATTATATTAATCTGGACATGCACATCAGACAACAAGAACATACTGGTATAGAAGTTTGACCTTAATGAAACTGCAGAAGGAACAAAGGGCAGACCTAATGATAACATGAAGAAAGCATTAATAATGAAAGATAATAAGCCTTTTGCTAACCCCAAGTGATTATAATTAAGCCTGGTCAAGATAAATATAGATATCAGCATTAAAACCATCCTTTGGAATACAGTGCACATGAGCAGTTTCTAGAATTTTCCTTCAACTATTTATTTTTATGGTTTCATGGCAAACCAGTGAATTAACAATTTGACGTTGAGGTTTGAGCACTCACATCATATAACTTCTTATAGTCAACTGCTCTTCGCTGTCTACGACCATACACAATTTCCCCATCACTAGTTTCATCAGAGTCAAAGCTGCTATAAATAGATTGGTTTCCAAAATCTGTGTTCTCCATCTCCCACTTCCTAGATCCAGAAAAAACTTCACCGTCTGAGGACCAACCCAAGCTGATTGCACTGCTAGCATCATCAGAGGCATCGTCATCAGTGCCTGCTCCACTGACACTGTTCTCCCTCCTTTCAGGATCATAATCATCATCTTCAGAGTCATCTGAAGGCCATTCTTCTTCTGGATTTAACAATATGCCTCCACCATCAGAGATGGTTGCTTCTTTAAAAATATCCTATTTCAGAAAGTAAAAAAAACAAAAACAACTATAATTTTGGTTAGTGAAGCAGGAAAAATTTTTATTCTTTAAATATTATAAAAAAAACTTCTAGAAGATTAAAGAAATAACCTGCCAACAGCTATCTACTGAAAACTGCATCCCAAGATGTGCATTCATAGCTTCTATAATTTCCATCCTACATTCACAAAACTTGCAATACCATCCCTGATCTCCAGGTGGTACTGCAGATTACATAAATCAAGTCTCTTAAGAAGAAGCCATTTTGTTTCACAAGCCAGAACAATTCACAAGAAATTGAGTGAACGCACTATTTTCTGTGTCTAGCGGGGGATCAAGGCATCGTTGATGGAAGGCACAGTTGCATGTCCCATCACAGAGTACAATGTCATTATCTGGGGAGACTTCATTGGATTTGCATTTCGCACAAAATATCTAGACATAAAATGAGAAAAAAGAGAAAAGAGAAAAGAGAAAAGAAACATCAATATTTATCAAGCAACAAGATCCTTCAGAGTATCTATATTCAATTTGGCCCCATGTACACTTATGCCTTGCAAACTAGTTCTGTTTCAAATTCAATATTGACAGAATAATGACAAACTGTTAAAGGCCTAATATATTGTTTCATACTCCAAGTGTTCAGTACTTATTTAACTAATTGTGTTAAAATCTCAAATCTAAACATGGATATACTCGTAAAACATATTGCACAACATGCCCAGTAACCCATTAAAATTTATGCATATTAAAAAATTATATATATGTTAACAAATTATGCTATTTAATTAAACGTGTTAGGCAGATTCAACCATTTTAAACTAGTGTTTTGGCCGGTCTTAAATGGGTTGGCCCATTTATGACTCAAACTCATTTACGTCAAAACCAAACTCTTTTAACTTGATATTTTGTCATGTCGTTTCAACTGGTTGTGTCAGAAGTTGTCAGCCATAGGTATCAAAAGCCTTCATCTTAAGGGCCATTCAACACACGGGAGAGAAAAGAAAATAAAAGAGTTCGTAGTTCAAGTAGAAACAGGGCCTCTACATGTTAATGTTCTCTATCATCCCCACAATTCTTAAAGGAGAAAATTATTGATCTCAAGTAGCCAAGATTGAAGTTTTCATAACTTTTATGTGGCTAAAATATAGCTGGTTCGGACACTCATTAGGAAGGAATTTCAAAGTTTAGGAAAAGTGAAAACACTACATTTTGGGAAGAAATTGTTGGAGAGAAAGTGCACCAGCATGTTTGAAAGTTTTTTTGCAACTGCAACAGAAAAATGAGTAGAGTTATTAGAGATAAGTTCCCAAGGAAAACAACCGAATGAGATAGAAGTACACCAAAAAGCTTCAAGAGTGTTAACTGGATGAACTGTTGGGAAAGAAACAAATTTTTAAAAGCTTATAATGATGGAGCACAGCAAACTCGGAAAGATAATGCTCCAAGAATCTAAGATAAGTAAATTTGGAGTCTCAACAAAAAGATCAAGGAGTGTTGAGGACTTGATAAAGTTGCTTCAAACTCCATGTATTTAGTATTTTATCTGGCAACTGTATTTGGCTACATATGGAAAATGTATTTCCTCCAACCAGAGAAATATTCCTAAAAGCTAGGTAATTTGAATGTATATCTAGTCAGAAAATATTTATCCTAGTTGAAGTGAGAGATATTTCTTTTTGTAAATTAGGTACTAATTCAAGATAGAGTGAGAAATACCTCTTCAAGCTCAGAAAAGTGAATAATATAGTTAAGAGCTTAATTAAGATTTCATATTATCATTGCAAAATGATATTAATTTTTAAGGTTTTATATTCCCAACATATTGCAGAACTAACAGTGGTTATGCATGCTTACATGTTCATGAGAAACAGATCCATCTGGAGCAATAACTGAGTCTTCAATGCAACCCACTGTACTAAGTGTATCCAGCTGGCGAACAGCATCACGTATGCCAAGTTTACACTTCAAAATCTGCTTTTTGGCTCTTAGAAGTTCCTTTTCTGGCTTGATCTTCTCCCGACTGAGAGAATTAAGAATGAAAGCAAACTTAGCTAAAAAAAATTGCCAAAAGAAGCTTCTTTCTACCAAGATCATCATTGCCAGTTTCATTAATGTACTGGTATTTTCATTAAATTGTTTCCCACTATGCTTATTTCACTAGTCATACATAAGTTTGGGGAACAGGTGCAAAATTAAATAAATAAATTAATTAAATTAAATAAAAAGTTGTAAAAGCAGAAAAATCCAAATTTGGAGCAAAAGCTCAACTAAACGCACCCTCAAATAAGCAATGAAGAATAAAAGGTGAATATTTCCAAATCATTTTCATTGAATTTTTTGACAACATTATCTTCTGGGTGAACACAGTCTTAAGCTGCAGATGGAATACTTCCCAATTTCTATCTGAATCAAGGACAATATATGCTGATATGACAAGCAGCAACAAAAGGCAGAATCAATAAGAATAAACGGACTAAGGCAAAGTTATGCTCACTCAATCTTGTATCCAGGAAGCATGCATGACACTTCCACTGCATTTATTGTTATTCAATTACTATGATATAGTATGGACTGCTTATATGATCTCTAAACCTCAAGCTATTCCATTTTTCCAGAACTTATTTTTTTGCTAAGATAAAGTAAGAACCTTTGCTTGAAATCTTGTAAAATTTGTAGCAATTGTAATGGAAGTAATATTGAGCGTAGCTTAAAGTCACCTATGCTGTCCTACTACCATTATTAGCGGGGTGGGGACGTGCATTCAGCATGAAGCTACAGTAAACTATCATCTCTGACACATTTAGTGAACCACTCTTGTTCATATAAAATAGACACAGCAACTTGAAATCTTGATATGGTGCTTTGATATAGTTAACTTCTCTATCAAAGGTGGTTGTAAATCCCATGTATTTAATGCGATGGCTTTTGAGACCATCAACAAAAGAAGATGCTGCTTTCATGAATACAACTTCGATTAGATCATCTTCATAACGTTACTGACAGCTTTGAATTTGGTTCTGTAGTCAAAGCAGTCCCCTAATGATTTGAGTAAAGGGACGAATAAGGATAAGCAACTTCATTATGGCTAACATGGTTTGCTTCATTGGAAACAAAACTTAAGAAGCTGTAAGTAACAAATTACACTATATTATTGATAGCTTACGCCTGTCACACAGGTAATACTTCTTCGCAGCATCAACAAAGATGAAGTTGATCTCTAGAACCCAGGTTAGATTAGAGCATCTTTTTAATATTTCAGATGGCTTTAAGATTTGCAACATGGTCAAAAAACACTATCCTAATAATTTGAGCATAAGAAAAGGGAAAGGCTAAAAATTTTGTGGTAAATTCCCATTTATAATAAACAGATCTCTAAAAACAAAAAAAAAAATAGAATTGCAAGTTATTGTTTCAGAGACTTCAAAAGGCTGAACATAGCGAGGAGGCAATTTCTATTTTCAAAAGAACTATGTGTTGAAAGGAAATTTTACATACCTTTGACCTTTCCATCCTTCCCCAGAGTAAGCATCAATAAGGTTCTGTTCCAGCTTCATTTTAATCATCAGATACCTCGTTCTCCTCTGCAAGCGTGATGGTTCATCAAGTTCCACCTTTTCCTTTTGTCCACTCTTATTCTTCTTCCTTTTCTTAAGTTTTTTAACTGTGACATTGGCATCCTTGTTGGGTTTTTTCCCATTCTCCTCAGAAGCAATAGTTGATAATTTTTTGCCACTTTTCTCAGAAGATGCCAGCTTCTTTGATGACTTTTTATCAAGTGCTTTTTTCAAGATTTGTTTGCTAATCCTTTTTCTACTTGTAGCAGACCCATTCTTGATCCCCTTGCGCGAGATACTTCCACCAATTGCTTTTAATTGAGAATTTAATTTTTGTTTATCCCTTTTGCACTGAGATATTTTTCTGTTTCTTCTTAACTTCAGTGATGAAATTAGCATAGACCCATTTTCTGAATTTGAGAAACAAGGTTTTCCTGATTCTTGATTTGTTGCTTTCTTTCCAGTACCTCGCATATTTATCTGTCATCAGGTATCAAAATCGTAACAACTGACCCAAAAAAGTGAATGAGAGAGATCAATCTTGGATCACACCACAAGTAAGAACATAAATCAGATTACAAACCATGTAAACTGAGCAAGAAAAAGAACTAAAGACCGAACTCAAATCTAATTATGCGAAAGAAAAGGGTACCTGAGAAATGAAACAGAAGATCTTGAAAATTTGAGAGTTGTATATCTGCACTATGAAATACTATACGATCATGTGTCAGTATATATATATTTGTATAGCAATGTGAGCATATTTTACTATTGATTGAAGGTTGAATTAGCTCCAAATTGGAACTTTGAAATATGAGTTTTGATTTTTGAAGACAAAGAAGACTGAACGACTTGAAGTTGTGCCAGTTTCCGAAGCGCCACCCAACGGTTTTCCTGCTTGTCAATCCTAGTTTCAATTATTTGATTCATTTCAATTTATTCGTCCGATATTATACACATTCTCTTTAGGCTTATTATTATAAACATTTTTTTTAAGTTGTTGAAATTGTTTAATTCTCCAATATAAGAGTCCATCAAAATTGCATAAAGATTTTTATAATTGTCTGTTGCAGCCATTATAATTTTCAGTATAAAGTCGACAAGAATTGGATTGTAATTTGCATTACATTCACAAATCTGTATCAATCGCGTAAAAGTTATATTTTGAGACTAGGAGTACCATTCGTGGTTCCCACAATGACAAATGCTTACTTTACATCAATTTAGCATTTTTATCATTTTCTTATCATTTAGAATCATTATTTTGTTATTATTGATCATCTCATCTGATTTTTACCATATTTCTTGCAAATGCACATAATTAAATGTTTATGCGTATTTTCTTGATTGTATGAACATTTTTTACTTATTTATTATCTGATTGGATAAATTGATGCGATGCACATATTTATGCTAACTTTTATTTTAGATCTAGGATTAGATTTATTTTTCCTCACTTTTTTCTCTTTTGACGTATTTACTAGGAAAGCCACGTAATAATTGCAATTAATTTTTTAATTTCTATTTATTATTTAATGTGTGTGTATGTGTATATAAATTGTCATTTCAAACCTAAGGTGATATGGTAGCCATATGATAGATATTACGTAATGAGAAATAATCAAAAGTAGATGCAACCTTTCAGACCTAAAATCTTTATTAGGAACAGTACTCATTGAGTGACCCGATATTATCCCTTATTTTTTCCGAGCGTTGGATAGCTACTCCAAAATAAAATTACAAAGTATTGCGTCCTCCCAAAACTAAACATGACCATGTCCCGAAAACAGAAAATACTTTTCAACAACAACCCACAAAAAAAATCTTCGATCGCTCATAGTGGCAACCCTACTCTAATTCCATAGGTCAATTAAAAAATGGCTATTTCTTATCATATAATATTTGATAATGTGGAGCCCTTCACCACCACATATTGCACAATATATCACACGTGTAATCTTGGTCCCGAACAGTCGACGATGATAGAAAGTGATCCACCACGATTCCACTTAAGTTATGGGGTGACTAATTCAAATTCATCACCTTTAGCCTCAACTCATTTTATAAGTTATCAAAAGATGGTAGACTCATTGACTAGAGTTCGTTAACTCTAGTCTTTCATTCTAACTCAACCCATGTAAATAAACTATTAGAAACTTCTACTAGGGTCCCACCTGGCTCTTATGTGATTACCCTATCCTGAAGAAGTTTGCTTGACCTGACATTTACAAATGATGTGATATTCTATAAATTCTGTCACCATTTGATATTATTTTGTTAATTTTATGGACTATACATCATAAGGTCTGTGTGATTCTCATTAACCTTGCGTGAGCCCAAAAGCACAAGGCATGGTGTGAATCATGCACCTTAGTTTGAATAGTCTATGAAAATTGTCAAGTGATATCTTTTGATGACATAACCTACAAAATATCACTCATTTGTCCTTTTCAGATTTAGTAAATAAGTTAGGAATTTTGACCAGATTGTGGATACTACTTTTAAAAGAAACAAATGATGAACCTTTGAATGAATTCTATATTGCCTTCAGTAAATGTAGTGAATATTGATCTAGTATGTATGAGGATATATCTCTTATGCTAACCATAGTTTCTATGTAAATGGGTGCACATAAATTATGTACATTATTTGTGATATTGCAGCATGTTTCTTATGCCAATATTATACATTTACCTTGGGATCATATCGAAAACATCCTTTGGTTTATCCTTTATATCTTGTCTTAGTAAATTGAAACAACTTCGTCTAAGTGCAGAACCATAGTCTCCTGCTAACTATAGGATCAAAACCCACCTAGGAACATAAATGTCTTAACCTTGTGAAATGATAAGGTTAGAAAAGAGTGCTTGCATGTGTTTGGCTTGTTCCTTAGCAAAAATGCTAACTAATTTTTTTTATTTAATTCATACATACAGGTCATACATATAAGACTTATGTACTAACTGATGATTCTTTTTCGCATCCTTTCTGCATTACATCCATAATTAGCTTGCATAAACACCCAATGCATACACACTCATCCTATCCTTTTTTGTAGGGACACGTCATGCATACACGATAACACTTTTTCAGGTTATAACATAACATGCATGCATGATCCTTCTCTTTCTCGCCTACTCATTTTATATTTATTTACTAGCCTTTTTCTCTTTTGTTGTGTTTAGCCTCTTTATACATACATATGTGTAAAAAAAATGCATCACTCATGCTTTTGCAACCAAAATGCACTTCTAATAAAGTTCCATGCACCAATAGTAACCATGATCTTCTAGAGCATATGAGATAACATGCATTCACGACATCTTTATTCTTCATAGTAATATCATCCTTTTGCATAACATAGGATACATACCTTTCATAACAATTTCACGTATGCATATTAGTGTGTGAAATCTGCAAGCTTATGGAATCATGCAAGTAATAAATCAAGATCATCCCACAGAGATTGAAAATTGAGTATTGTTTTACCCAAAGTGTTTGTTTATCTAGACACCGAGAAATGGTTTTTGAAATAAAGTAAACTAAACAAATTAAAATTAATGTAAAAATCACAATCTAAGAAAATGTTAGGGTTCTTAAACTCAATTCAACTTTTTAAAAGATGAAATTACTCTTTAAGTTAATTCAGACTATGGTTCATTATGTAAGCAATCTTAAGAATCATAGATCTTCTTCTCAGATAAACCTATGATTAATTGAATATAACTAGTACTTAATTTTTTATTGTTCTTACTAATCAAGTGCTCATTATATTCAATTTAAAGCTCAGCTCTTTAACATTATTAACTATCTAAATGTCTTTCAACTAAATAGACAATTAACAGGTTATTGCTTGTTTTCTCAATGAAACCTATCTCTCAATCAAGTCTCATTGTCTAGATTCAAACAAAGGGTGGTCAATCCATTGAAGACATTAAGCACAACAATAACCAATGAACTATGTTTATTAACTTAAATTAAATCATATTAATCACATGGTTGAATTGATTCAAGAACCCTAACTAGAAAATCTATACATGTTGAGTAGAAGAGAAGATGATGAATGAAGAGAGAATAAATCCATTATTCTGAATTAAAACTAAAATAACAAAATAAAACAGAATAAGAAAAACCCCTTGGAATGGAAGCCTTCTCTCCTCAGTCTTTAATTAACAACTATTCTCATTAAAATGAAAAGAACTAAAGAATTCTAGTTTTTATTCTTAGAAAAATGATGAAAAACTAAACTAAGAGTCATCATTCTCGTTTCTCTTGTGGCTCTCCATTTATAAACTCTAGCCTTCAACCTATCTTGAGTTGTTATAATTCAAAAATTGTAATCCCCCAAAATTAGCAATAAGAAAATTTGAATTTGAAAAGTTATTGCAGCTCGCACGGTTGTGCATTAAGGAACGCACAAATTCAACAAATTAGGCGTGGCTGCGCAATAGGGTGTACAATAGGGTGCTCAACTTCACACTACTTTGAAACTTTATTTTTCTTCCAGGATTGGATTTGTTCTAACTTCTAAATCTTTAACTTGACTTGTTCAACCTCTTCAAACCTCTCTAATGCATCCTATGATAAAAAATACATAAAGATTAACTTATTCAAATTAAAAATCAAAAAAATCCTAACAACTAAACAAAAACATGAAAGATAACTAAAAGATCTTAAAAGTAACTAAAAATGAAACTTACTTTATCCTAATCCATATAGAGTGTTCAAAACTTAAGGTTTTTCATACTCATTAAATTCCTCCACACTTGAGTCTTTGTTTGTCCTCAAGCAAAACATGAAAAATAACCTATTCGTATGAAGAATCAAATTCATCAACTGGTTTTAACTTGACTAACCATTCTAATCTTCCTTTAATAAAGTTTAAAAATCATAAATTAAAATAATAACTTGAAGTCAAAGATGTAGCATTTGTTGTGTGAAGAGTAAACTCTTCCAATGAATTCATGAAAATGAGCAATTAACATCAAAGAAAAATGAAAGCAAGCAGAAATCATTTCAACACTTAGCAAGTCTAAAATTCAACATATACAAAGCAACCTTATAGCAATTCTATTTATTTATTTATTCAAAGTTTTCCCAATCTCAGTATCCTCCACCTTTCCTGTATTACTTATTGTGGATACCTCCAAAAAGGATCATTTGGATACTCTCTTACTCTAAATTAGAGCATTGGAGTAGAAGGAGCATCTAAAATTTAAAAATTTAAGATCTAAGCTCCTATTTATTTTAAAAAACGAGTGTGTTTTATGCTCTATCTTATTTTCTTAGAATATGCTATAGGCACCAAGATATATATGAACTAGACTAGCCTAAGAGGTGAATCTTAATTTCTAGTTATAAACATTTTTCTCTAACATTAAGTATCCGAGTTCAATTATTCAATGAAAGAGTAAGCATTAGATTCATTAAAAATAAAAAGTCCCCAACCACAAATTATTCATCTAATTTATAAGTTAAAACCAAACATTAAAGGAAGATTATCACACTTATTCAAGATAACCATATTTGATGAAATAAACTCTATATATGAATAAGTGCAAAAATTCAAGTGGAATTTATAGACAAAATAAAAATCTAAAATATGCATGATCCTAATTTTAAGAAAACAATTTAAACATCTAAAAATGCAAGTGAAGAAACAAAAGTAAAACTAAACTAAAGAAATGGTGTACTCCCCTCATTTGGATGCACTTGGAGGTGAGGTAAACGAAATGATGAATGTTGTTGCAGCTTCACTTTGCCCGTTTGACCTTTTGCTTTGAGAAATTTTGTCTAAGCTCTTCTATTTGAGTTTGCAACTTCTCCGCCCTTGCCTTGCATCTCCTTTCAAATCGCTCCATCTTAGTTGACAAGTCCACCACAATCATGTTAAATTCAAAAATTCAAATTCCTAAAAATAATTGAAAATCAAAAACTAAAAAAATTAAAATTAAAATTGAAAAAGTTTTAATTTCTCCCCCCTAACTTAAAACATGCAATGTCCTCTTTGCAGAAAATCTAGCAAAATCTGATGCCCTTTTGCAAATCAGGGTGCACGACTGTGCGCACTACTCTCTTGCTAATTTTCGCTAAGACTGGATGTGGAGTTTTAACATCAAGTAACAACCATCGGGTCACGTGGTTGCGCAACAGGGTGCACAACCTGACCTCTTCACAATATAAAGTTATTTTCAACATCTTGCACATATAACATTACACATATATATTCCACATAAAATCACGCATTTTTCCATATATATTCAACTTACAAAACTCTTCTAGATCTCCTCTTTTCCTTCAATTCTTGAAAAAAAAAATAATTGTTAAGGAAAAATCATGAATTTTTAATCTAAATGAAGAAAGAAAATTCAATAACAAAGAAAATTAACAAAGAAATCAAATTAAAAAAAGTAAAAGGCTTGGTTAAGCCCCCAAGAAGCACTTGTTTAAGGTCTCTAAGCTAGACCATCACCATGTCTTCAAAGTCATTAAGGAACATGCTCCCCATAAATACAAGCGTCCTTCACTTTTAGCCTCCATATTATGTACTTTCTCCTCTTTTCAATAATAGAATCAACACCCTTGCACCATGAAATAAATGAATTTGAAGGTGGCTTTGATTTGATATCTTGAGTTTGTTGGATTGAATTCCTCCCTCAATCATCTTTATCTTTGAAATTGAACTCCTTTACTTTGGCGTGTTTCACTCTTGCCTTGATGTACCCTTCATCCTTAAGCTCATTATTAGACATGACTTCAATCTTCCTATATATGTCTTCAACTTGAGGTTCTTAAATAAGCATTAAAGTTTTAACTTTCCTCTCCTAATTGCAAGGTGATGGTCCTATTATGCACATCAATAATAGCTTTGGCAATAAAAAGGAATAGCATCCTTAGTATGAGTGGGTGATCTTCAGTTTCTTTTATGTCTAGGATAACAAAATCTGTTGGAAACATAAAATTACCCACTTCTATATTTACATCCTCCACAATACCTATAGGTTTAAGAATGGCCTTGCCCACTAATTATAAACTCATGTTTATAGGACACACTTCCTCTAATCCTAACTTCTTAAAGGTAGATAAGGACATCAACTTGATTATTGCTCCCAAATCACAAATTGCCTTAAAAATGGACATGTCCACAATAGAACAAGGGATGTATAGACTTTTATGTTTAAGCTTTTTCAAGAGGATCGCACTACATTCCTCATTCAAAGATAGTGTCTTTAACTCCTTTAACCTCTTTTTGTTTGAGCTTAGTTCTTTAAGACATTTGGCTTACTTAGGCATATGAGAAAGCATCTCTATAAATGGAACATTAATATGTACCTTTCTAAGCATGTGATGGGCGAAATTCGCAAGTGCATAGAATTGTACAAGTAGTAATATAAAAAGATATCATTCCCACAGAGATAATGTTAATTACGGAGCTACTCTTAATGTTTTGCTTGTTTAGACTATCAATAATTTCAATAAGCAAAAAAAGTAAATTAAATATAAAAAAATATAAAATTCTGTCATGAAATCTATATAATTAAAGACGTTAGGGTTTAATTCCCCCGACTTAATTTAATTTAAAGGATAGTAGATTCTTGTTTATTATGAATAACATTTCATTTCCAAAGCATCTTTAATATTGTCATGTCTCTCTCAAGTACTCTCAAATTAACAAATTATGCTAATCACTCAATTATCTAACTCTGACTAGCATGATTAACTAGACATAACCAATTCATTCAAACATGCTTTTATGGAATATTAATATTAAAATGTCTCTCAACTAAGTCAATTTGAATTAATAGGTTGTTATTGCTTTTCTCACTAGAATAAATCTCTCAATATAGTCCTAACTTCTAAATCAATTCAATGGGTGGCCAAACTAATGAAAAGCATTAAGTCTAATAACTCTCATGAAATGCATATTCTATTATTGAGAATTTATTCGATTAAGTTCATGTTGAGCCGGGTTCATTAAAACCCTAACTAATCTACTTAGTTACTCATAGAAATTAAAGAAAACAACAAGAGATGAAGAATGATAACATATTCATAAATTAAATAAATAAAGAGTAAGAGAATAGAAGAAGAAAAACTCTTTTATTCAGCTTCCTCAATAACATTCTTAATTTTTCAATCCTTATTGTTCATCCAAAATAACTTGAGTTTATAATGAAAATTAAAATGAAATTATTCTTGTGTAAAAGAAAAGAACAATGGAGTGTTATTCTCAAGGTAGCAACCCCCCTCTAATTCTCTATATCTGAAAAATAAAACTTCTCTATTTATAGAGTTCACCAAAAACCCTAAAAATAACTTTCCAAATTAAGCAGTCTAGACCGACACAGTTGTGTTGCTCAAGTGACATGGCTATGTCAAGTAAAAAAATTTCAGAGTGCAGCTCTCTAACATAGTTGTGTCACTCCCTTGATATGGTTGTGTTAGAATAGTCTTCAGCCTTTTGATTAATCAGACACAACTGTGTCTGCAATGTGACACAACTGTGTCATTTCTCCTCTCCAAATTCTTCATTTTCTTTCCCTTTTCTATGGCCAAATTTGCTTTTAGCTTTAAGCCCTCATTGCTTTCCATCCAACATAGATTCCCATATAAAGGAACCTACAAAATTCAATACCAAAGCAATGTAAAATGTATAAAAAAGTAATTAAAAATGCATAAAATCATAAATTTGCTATTATTCTAACTCTAAATGCATTTTATACCGAAAATATGCTTTTAAATAATTAAAAAGTTATAATTCTAATAATGAAATGCAATTATTTAGTGCTTAAAATATATCATTTTTAGTACTTATCAGCATGTCAAAGAACTTGTTCCTCTATTTTTTTCTCTCTTTATTCCTTATCCTTTAGGGAAAAGGTAATGGTGGTACATATGGCTTTACAATCTCCTTCTCCTTCTTGGATGTGGCTTTGCCTTCCTTGTTAGACTTAGTTTCCTCATCCCTTCATCCCTTGATGTCTCCTTATTTGGCCTATTCTCTTTCTCCTTTTCCTTATGGAATTTGAATTTGCTAAGCATCTCTAACTCTTGTCCACTCCTCAAAGTTATAGCCCTAACATGCTTTATAGGGTTGGTCTCCGTGTTGCTAGGTTAATTCCCATGTCCTTATGAAGATAGCATATTTGCTAATATTATGGATAGATGAAGAATGGTTTTTAAACATAAGTTGAGTGTCCTGGTACATCTACTCAAATCTGCCCTCTAACCTCTTTGTAGCTTCATCTTGTTGGTTCATTTTTGCTGACACCACATCCATGAACTTCTCCATCTTGCTTTCTAAAGAAATCCTTGAGAATGAGCCTTTATTCTATTGAAAATGAGATTGATGATGCTGAGCATTTTGACCTCCAAAACCCGATGGTACTTATGGTCTTCATTGGTTGTTTCCTTGATTACTCCAGAAGAAATTAGGATGATTTCTCTAACTAGGATTGTGGGTGTTACCATGTACTTGATTTTGTTGTTCACATAGTTTACATTCTTCATTGACAATCCTTGAATTAGTTGACATTCTATAGTATGATGACCTCCCTGACAAAATTCATAAGAGGAAAACAAGTTAGATACTGCATTAAAACTCATTTTATCCATTCTCTTGGATAGAGCACCCATCTTTTGCATTCAACATTGTCAAACTATCAACTTCAATCAACCCCCCTTTCTTTAGAATAGCCCTCTTATAAGACCAGAGGTTTTGTGTGTTAGCCATTTCCTAAAAAAGGTATAGAGCATCTTCAAGTGTTTTTAACTTAATGGTTCCTTCAGCTGCTGCATCTATGTTCACCCTAACTGATGGATTGTCACCTTTATAGAATGATTGAACCACATCTCATTAAGGAATCAACTAAGGTGGACACTGCCTTTGAAGATCCTTGAAGCTATCCTAACACTCGTAGAAGCTTTCATCCTCCCTTTGAAAAAAAGAGTTGATTTCATTCCTGATTTTCAGAACCTTTACTGATGGAAAATACTCATTGAAAAATATTATGTAGAGCTTTTGCCAAGTGTTGATAGAGTTAGGTGGCAAGCTTGTGAGCCACCTCTTAGTTTTATCCACCAATGAAAACGGAAAGAGGACAAGTCTGATTGCTTTAAGTTGCACTCAATTCATCTTAAAGGTTGAGCAATACTTTAAAAATTGGGTCATGTAACCAATTGGATCCTCATGTGGCAATCCACTAAATTGTGAATTTTGAATCATTTAGATCATGGTGAAGTTGATTTTAAAGTTGTTTACTACAACTGTCAGCCTCATAATTGGATTTTGATCGCCTTGGATTAGGACTCACATAATCTCACAAAGTCCTCTGCCTGTTTTGCACATGTTGTCCCTCTTGAACTACTTGTTGCCTTAGAGGTGAATTTGTTTCTTCTCCTCCGTTCATCCTGTTACTATATTGTTTCCTTCTTCTGCAAACTTTCCTTTCAAGCTCCAAATCAAGTGGTATTAATTGAGCTCCTTGCTTGCTTGCACCACATGTTGTGTGCATACACTAACTTGAGTTCTGCAACACCACAAACACAATCAAAACAATAAAATAAAAATTAAAAAGAACGTCTAAATCAAACAACACTATTTTCTTAATAATATAAATTTTGGCAATCCCCGGCAACAATGCGAAAAACTTAATGTGTGAAATCCGCAAGCGTAAGGAATCATGCAAGTAATAAATAAATATCATCCCACAAAGATTGCAAATTGAGTATTGTTTTACTCAAAGTGTTTTTTGTCTAGACACCGAGTAATGGTTTTTGAAATAAAGTAAACTACACAAATTAAAATTAATGTAAAAATTATAATCCAAGAAAATGCTAGGGTTCTTAAACTCAATTCAACCTTTTAAAAGATGTAATTACTCTCTAAGTTAATTCAGACCATAGTTCATTATGTAAGCAATCTTAAGAATCATAGATCTTCCTCTCAGAAAAATGTATAATTAATTGAATATAATTAGTACTTAATTTTTTATAGCTCTCACAAATCAAGTGTTCATTACATTCAATTTAAAGCTCAACTCTTTAACATTATTAACTATCTAAATGTCTCTCAACTAAATAGATAATTAATAGGTTATTGCTTATTTTCTCAACGAAACCTATATTTAAATAAAGTCTCATTATCTAGATTTAAACAAAGGATGGCCAATCTGTTGAAGATATTAAGCACAATAATAACTAATGAACTATGTTTATTAACTTAAATTAAATGATATTGATCACATGGTTGAATTGATTCAAGAACCCTAACTAGAAAATCAAGCCACACATGTTGGTAGAAGAGAAGATGATGAATGAAGAGAGAACAAATCCATTATCATTGAATTAAAAGTGAAATAACAAAATAACACATAATAAGAAAAACCCCCTGGAATGGAAGCCTTCTCTCCTCAGTCTTTAATCAACAAGTATTCTCATCAAAATGAAAAGAACTAGAGAATTCTAGTTTTTATTCTTAGAAAAATAATGAAAAACTAAGCTAAGAGTCATCATTCTTGTTTCTCTAGTGGCCTTTATTTTATAAACTCTAGCCTCTAGACTATCTTGAGTTGTTACAATTCAAAAATTGTAATCCCCCAAAATCAACAATAAGAAAATTTGAATTTGAAAAGTTATTTCAGCTCTCACAATTGTGCGCTAGGGTGTGCACAAATTCAACAAATCAGGCATGGCTACGTAGCAGGGTGCACGACTTCATACTGCTTTGAAACTTCATTTCTCTTCTAGGATTAGATTTGTTCTAACTTCCAAATCTTTGACTTGACTTGTTCAATCTCTTCAAAGCTCTCCAATGCATCCTATGATAAAAAATACGTAAAGATTAACTTATTCAAATTAAAAATCAAAATAATCCTGACAACTAAATAAAAACATAAAGATAACTAAAAGTTCTTAAAAGTAACTAAAAATGCAACTAAATTGATTCTAATCCTATAATATAGAGTGTTCAAAACTTAAGGTTTTTCACACTCATCATATACATTTTATAGCAATTACACTTTGCATACATTTCATAACAATTGCACTTATGCATATATTTCATAATAATTACACTTATGCATACATTTCATAACAATTGTACTTAGACATGCATTTCATAAAAATCGCACTAATCCCATCATTTCTATAGTCATAAATCCTCAAAACAATTCCAAAGGGAGAGTTAACAACGGTTAGAGTTCAAAATAGCTAGGCTATCTAGGAATCAAAATATTGATGACTTACTCAAACAACATATGAAGAAATTTGTAGTTGATGGTGGCTTAACTAACATCCTTTGAGCTGAAATTAAGACCATACTTTAGATTAAAATAAAAAAACTCCTTCAACAAAATTCCAAACACTACGGGTGAGATAATCCTTTTAAATGGTATTCCCGATGACAAGGGGGCAGCTAGCTCTCGTAACTCTAAGATGAACAAAGGGAAAAACGTCATGAGCATGCCTAAAGATACCAAAGATGACTGTGAACTTTATCAAGAATTATTTCTATAATCCTCTTCCTAGACAACAAATGTAACTAAATTTGAATTGGCAAAGGAGATCTAAGGATTGTCCTATATGATTTCTCAGCTTGAGATTTAGTGAAAGAAAAAACACTAATGCTCTAACCGAAGGCTTCAATCAATTTTCTGCACTCATGATGAGCTCTTGCAAAATCACTATAAGCAGTCCTATTGCCCTAAGCTTGATGAAGCTAATAGTCTAAAAATAGGTGACTAGAGTTCGGTAGACCATAATCCATTACATTTAGAGTTCTCAGAATCACCTATAATTGATTGCCCTTTGACCCATTGGAAACCTGCAAAGTTCAACCAACCTCTCTCCAAGATCTTCTAAACACTTTAACAGAGAAACCTTTTGAAACCTCATGAACCAAATCCACTACCACCTTATATAGACCCAGACCTTTACTGCCACTTCCACTAAATGTATAGACACACTACTAATGCCTATAGAACCCTAAAATATGTTGTTTAAGACCTAATGGACTTTGGAAATGTTGAGGACCTGAAAAAATGCCTAATGTCAAAATTAATCCTCTACCCAAATATCAAGATATGCCCCATACTAAAAATAAATCATTGCCCAACTATTCAACCATTTAATAATTGCCCTAAAAAATAGACATTATCTCTTATGGGTTACAAGAATTTCAAGCTACCGATAGAGTATTTGCTTTATAGATTCCACCAAATTTATGGAATCCTACATCTAATCAACATAAGAGTGGAAGATAAAAGAGGACAGCAAGAGCCTATCTTCTGTGAAAGTGATAAACAAGGAATAAAGTGAAAAAAAAAACTCTTTTTTGGATTTAATTGCTAGATGAGAATAATGAACTCTTACTTTGTTATTTTGCTTATAAAATGAGTAATGTTGGATGTTTATGTGGCTTAAAAAATGTCTTGATGGAATACTAAGTCCTTTGTTTGTCATTAACCCATAATCTATTGGTTGTTATTACACACTTTAGCATTTTATTAAAAACTACAAATGTCAATTCGTGCAATAGCCTCACTCATAATAGAAAGAGTAAAAAAAGAAGGAAAAAACAAAAAAGGGAAAATTAAAAGAAAAAAGAATAAAATATAAAAAGCCCAGTTAAGTGTGTGAATATCCAAATGGAGAACTGCCTAAGCAAAAAAGGGAAAATAAGATAAAAGATAATAATATAATATGCGGCATGTGGTTGAATGAATACTTGTTATCCTAGCTGAAATGAGCCATTATTTATCACCAAATTTCAAGAAAGTTGACATATGGGCAGTTACACGTATGGTCTACCTGGAACACTCTTGGTATAAGTCAGTATCTAGTAGGAACATCAACCATATTTAGCTTGAAGTCTTGTACAAAGGAATAACATGCTCAGTAATTTGATGTGCTAGACGTACCACAACCTCCCCAAGTTTCATTGCTCCATAAAGCAAACCAAAGAACCACCAATATCTTCTTTAAATGTTGCTAATGGGCATTTAAAAATCCCAAAACATCTCTTTTCCATCAAGACACATACCTATCTAAAGGCACCCTAAACTTGAAGCCTACCTTCAACAAAAGCCTTCCTTTTAATAAAGTTTAAACCAATTGGCTATTCACTCCCATATGATAGAATCTACATTTCTCAAATAAATATTTAAACTAAATTCCTCAATGATACTTTTTTCCAATAAAAACCCAACACATTCCCAACAATAAAATATCATTCCTCTTTGGACCCTTAATGAAATGGTTTTATCACCTATTGATCCTCTAGCTTTTAATTTGCCATTTTAGCCCGTCAATTCCTTTCACTTTTGTCCCTATCATACCTTAACTGTTTAACCCATTCTTTACTTTATTTTTACTTCTAATATATTTTTTCTCATAATTTCACTTAGTTTGAGTTTCATCAAAATTAAAAAATTCCTGCTCCTTGATTGAGTACGAGCCATGGCTCAATCTGATACACTAGCCTAATTTTATGCAACTGTTGATGCTTAAATTTTGGCGGTCCCCTAAAAAATTTTTTGGTGGAGGATTCTTATCAGTTAGAGAAGGAAGAGTTTTCTCGGGCATGCTCAGACTGAGTATAAACTCGAAGAAACCTAAAGAAATAAAAAATATCCACCCCAGCTTTAAAAACCTAAAATAGGCCCCAAAAAGGGCAAAATGGGTGTGGAAAAACCCATAGAACAGGCTGACCCATGAGTGTGTGTCAGTAACCCATGAGCATGGGTCCAGGATCTACACATGTGGGTCCCGACCCTGCAGCCTTTATAACATGAATTTTTACCCTTTTTGGAGGATTTTGACACATTTCTTAAAAATCTCTCTTAGAGAGATAAAATCCTACTGATTTTGGATGAATTATTACTCTCTTTCTCTCTCTCATCCAAGGCATTTAGAGACCCTTTTCTCTCCCAAACACTTAAACCAAAAATTATTTTCTCTTAGGATTTAGACTTATAAACCCAAACCAAGCTCCAACTAAGTCAAAGAACACTACAAGGGTAATCACCCGGTCCTTTGAGGATCTCCTAATCATTTTTAATTAAAAATTACATTAATTGCATTTTTTCTTCTTCTACTACTATTTTCTTGCATTTTTTCATAATTTTTGCATTTTATTTTATTCTATTTTGAATATTTATTATCTTGAGGTGATTTTGAAGTTTGGACATACGATATGTAGACAAAGTGGGTACTTCAGATGATTTTTGGAGTGTTTGCCTTCATTTTTGCATCATTTTCCCCTTTTTTTTTTTTTGTAAAAATGGGTATTTTGGTGTAAAGCGAATATTTTTATTATTATTTTTGCATATTTATTGATTTTGTTATTCCCTTTTGTCATGACCCGAACCCCCCAAGGGTACGTGACCGACACTAGGGATTGGGAAAGCATAAAGATTCCAAAACCCATAGTAAGCCTAAAGATTTATCATAATAAAATTAACCACCTAAAATTTTTAACAAAAATCCATAAGATTTTCCTTTATATCGGGAACAATCCAAAACGCGTAAAATGCAAATAACACTCCCAAAAATAATTGAACTTCATCGCCATAACTCCAATATAATTAAATCACCAACATAACATACTCAATATATAAAAATACACACAACAATGGAAAATAATTATAAATACAATAATTTCTTAAATACTACTGCGGTGTCCAGATAATTAAATTATTCCACAAATTCTAATGACTACAATAACCTACATAAAACAACTGGTGAAAAAAAGTTCGGCGTAGAGAAGAAGGACTAACTATAGACTCCTAAGATCCTGGAAAAATAATTGAGGGGAGTCAGACCTCACTGAGTAAGCTAATATAAAGAAATGCATGTTGTTTTGAAAATCTCCTTTATTAAAATAATTTTTATGGAAATATAATTTTATAATTATTATTTAAAATCTTTACTAAGATTATAATTAAAAATCTAAAGGAATTTCATAAAATCTCATAAACACCTTTACAAAAAAAATAACCTTTGTTTAAAATATTTTAAGTGAAAAATTGTTGTAGAACCCTAAACCACAAGTCTAATAGCTAATCAGCTCTCTTATTCATACAAGGACTGTTGGTTCCTGAGAGCTAAGCTTCACCGAGCTGCCAGTCACAATCAATCTCTTATTCCAAATATTTACTAGCGATTCCTAAGAGCTAAGCATTAACCGAGCTACCAGTCCTAGTAAATAATCAATCACAATACGCCCGAGAGCTATGCATCAACCGAGCCTCTTAACACAATATGCTCGAGAGCTATACATCAACTGAGCTCTTTCACATAATATGCTCGAGAGCTATGCATCAATCGAGCCTTTTCACATATCATACAAATAAGGTCCCAACTTACAAATCAATACCAGTGTGTACACGGTCCTAATGACACCCATCATGTAGCTCGTTCTACTAGTTTTCCCAAAATCTCTTTATAAATGTAAGTATGCAATAAATTTTTTAAAGAAATGCCATACCTGAAAAATAAAGTAAATAAAATAACAACAACAGTACTCTTACTTATCTTCTACAATAATATCATCAATAACCACTAAATAATACATACATACATATATATATATATATATATATATATTCTCAGTAGTAATCAAAACTAGCACATTAAATCTCAAGTTCCCATATTTCTTTAAATATGTAAATTTAATATACATTTCAAAATATTAACTTACAAGTGTAGCGAGCCGGCTAACGTGTCCTCGTCTGACTAGTCTCTAAGGTTCCCGCTCCGGTATTCTCTAATATTTAATTATTTAAAATATATAATACATTAATCAATAATAATTTCCAAAAATTCTAGAAAATTTATAAAAATCATGGAATTAACAAAATTGACTTAGAAATACTTTAAATGTGATATTTGAGGCTAAAGGATTTTATCTCCAACAATTAAACTAGTTTAAATAGAAGTTAAAGAATTTCCACTACAACCTTTCCGAGATTTATTTGTCATAATCTGTAAGAAATTAGACTAAACTCTATATACGAAAATTGATCACCACAATTTATACTATTTATTAAAAATAGTCTCACAACCATTTTCGGATCGATACTGTTTACCTATAGAAATTTGGGTGGGACCCACTGAATTCTCACCGAAAAATACAACACTCGACCAAAAAAATTATACCAAAATGTCCCTAATAATTAGTAGAAACCCTTAAAGCCTTAAACAACCCAAAATAGGCATTGAACAAAGAGATCAATAATTAAACCAAAAATTCCCTAAAAATTCACCAAATATTCTAGAGGTGGAGATCGAATGTGTGGCTAGTGCCTACAGACTCCTGGTGATGAGAGGAACACAATAGAAGTAACTGTGATGCTTGGAACCCACTGGAACAGTGTAGAAACTATGAAATTAGGCCAATTATTCTCTCTCAATTTTGGGCATTTTTGGATGGATTTTCACTAAAGAAAAGCTATGGTAATGCAGAAGAGGGTGAGAAGAAGGTAGGGTTCAAATTTAGGGTCGATTGGAGGTCGTTTGGGTGGTTAACGAAAGAGAATAAAAGTTTAGGGACCAAAATGAAAATTTTCACCCATTTCAAATTCAACCCCGCTGCTCCTTGTGTTTCTCCCATTGCAGGACCACTTTCCTCATTTTAAAAGAATGGACACTTGCCATGTGTCCATTCCTTAATAGCTTTCCTTTCTTTATATATATATATAGTAATAATAATAATAATAATATTCACAATAACAATATTATTAATAATATTAATAACAAAAAATTTAGGTTATTACATTCTTCCCCCTTAAGAAAACTTCATCCCCAAATTTTACATTAATATTAAAATAGATTGGGGTATCGGTTCTGCATATTGGTCTCTGTCTCCTAAGTGAAATCTTCCACTGCATGGTTGCTCCACATTACCTTTACCATAGGTATTTCTTTGGTATGCAGTTGGCGAACATGTCGATCCACGATCGCTATTGGGTACTCTTCATACATCAAATTTTCATTGAGCGTCATTGTCTGTGGCTAAAGAACATGTGAAGGATCGGATACGTACTTCCTTAACATCGAGCCATGGAATATTAGATGAATACGCGATAACTCTGGCGGTAATACCAGTCTATAAGCCACATTGCCTACTCTTGAACAAATTTCAAAGGGTTCGATGTACCTTGGAACTAGCTTGCCATTCTTACCAAATCTCATTACTCCCTTCATTTGAAACACCTTGAGAAACACCATGTCTCCAACAGAAAATGATATATCCTTTCTCTTAAGATCAACATAAGTTTTCTGTCGACTAAAAGTTGTCCTCAATCTCTGTTGGATGATAGGAATCTTCTTTGAAGTCACTTGCACTAATTTTGGGCCTGTTACTTATCTCTCACCAGCTTCCCAACACAAGGGTGATCTACACTTCCTTCCATACAATGCTACATATGGAGCCATTTTAATACTTGTATGATAACTATTGTTATATGCAAATTCAATCAAAGGCAAGTGTAAATCCCATTGACCACTAAAGTCTATCACACATTCTAAGCAAATCTTCTAATGTCTGAATGGTCCTTTTTGACCGACCATCCATTTGAGGATGAATAGTTATACTAAAATCAAGTCTAGTGTGCAACGCTTTATGCATCTCTTACCAAAAGATTAAAGTAAAAGTTGGTCATCTGTCCGACACTATACTTTCTGGCACCCCATATAGACAGACAATTCAGTTGATGTACAACCTAGCCAACTTATCTATAGTATAAATCTTCTTAATTGGCAAGAAGTGAGCTGACTTGGTCAACTTGTCAACTATCACCCATATGGCATCATAACCACTTGATGTACGAAGCAATCCAGAAACAAAATGCATCGCAATCATATCCCACTTCCACTCTGGAATAGGTAAATGTTGTAGTAATTCCAAGGGTCTTTGATGTTCCAATTTCACTTGCTGACATATGAGACACCTGGATACAAATTCTACAATATCTCTTTTCATCCCGTTCCACCAATATGTATCTTTCAAATTATGATACATCTTGGTGGAACCTGGATGAACATTGTAAGCAAAAAAGTAAGCCTTTTCCATAATCTCTTTCCTCAGCTCATCCACATATAGCACATATAACCTAATGCCCAAATGTAGTACACCCTCATTATCAAGTACAAATTTTGGAGACTGACCTTGTTGGACTTCTAACATTATTTTCTGCAATTGTTGAGCTGCCTTAACTCTATCCAAGTACACTGATCATACTCTGAATTGAGCTAGAAAACATTTCTTAGTTACTTTCCATTATAACCCTTGATTAATCAACTCATGTATTTCTCTAACGATTGGTTTCCTTTTCGAGCAAATGTAAGCAAGGCTTTCTGCTGACTTTCTAATCAATGCATCGGCTACCATATTAGCCTTACTTGGATGATAAAAAATTGAGCAATCATAGTCTTTCAAGAGTTCTATCCATCTTCTTTGCCTCAAGTTCAAGTCTCTTTGCTGAAAAATGTACTTTAAGCTCTTATGGTCGATGTATATTTCACAAGTTACACCGTACAAGTAATGCCTCCAAATCTTTAATGCAAATATTATAATGACCATTTCTAAATCATACGAAGGATAGTTTTGCTCGTGCTTCTTTAACTAACATAAAGTATAAGCAACCACTCTTCCAGTTTGCATTAATACACAACCTAATCCTACTCAGGAAGTATCACAATACACCGTATACAATTCATTTCCTGAAGGTAAAGTCAATACTGGAGTTGAAGTCAACCCATCTTTTAGCATCTAAAAATGCTCTTCACATTTATCAGTCCACACAAACTTGACATTCTTCTGGGTTAATCTTGTAAACGGTGTGGCAATCTTGGAGAAATCCTTCATAAATCTCCTATAATAGCTAGCTAAACCCAGAAAAATACTTACTTCAATGATGGCTGTAGGTCTTGGTCACCCTATAATGGTTTTAATCTTTTTTAGATCTACTTGTATGCCATCTTTGGATACTACATGGCTTAAAAATGCCACTTGATCTAACTAAAACTCGCACTTTGACAACTTGGCATACAATTGATGTTCTATCAAAATCTGAAGCACCATCCCCTCACTCTTAGAGTATACCAAGATATCATTAATAAATACTATCATAAATCGATCCAAGAATGGCCTAAACACATGGTTCATCAAGTCTATAAAAGCTGCTAGGGCATTAGTCAACTTAAAGGACATCACAAAAAATTCATAATGGCCATACTTTGACCAAAAAGCAGTCTTGGGTATATCTCCACTTCTGATTCTCAACTGATGATATCCATACCTTTAGTCAATCTTAGAGAAACATCGAGCTCCTTGAAGTTGGTCAAACAAATCATCAATCCTTGGAAGAGGATACTTGTTCTTGATGGTGACTTTGTTCAACTATCTATAGTCGAAGACTACCATCTTTCTTCTTTATAAACAACACTGGTGCACCCCAAGGAGATGTACTGGGTCTAATGAAATCCTTATCAGGCAACTCTTGTTACTGCTCTTTGAGCTCTTTTAACTCCGTAGGTGCCATCCTATAAGGTAGCGTAGAGATAGGATTTATACCAGGTACAACATCAATAGATAATTTTATCTCTCTTTTTGGTAGTAAGCCTGGTAATTCTTTAGGAAAGATATCTGAAAACTCATGCCTAACTGGCATATTCTCAACTGCTCCCTTATCTGACTTTGTATCTTTGACCATAGCTAAATAGCCTTGACGTACCCTTCTAAGCATCTTTCTAGCTGTGATTGCAGAAATAAGATTTTAAGGCATAAAACTCTTGTCACCTCGGAATCAGAATTCCTCATCATTTAGAATTCTGAACATCACCTCTTTCTCTTGATAATCCAATGTGGCATAGTGTTGAGCCAACTAGTCCATTCCCAAAATCACATCAAAATCAATTACATCCAATAAAACTATATTTGCTAATAACTCTCTACCTTTCACCAACACTGGACAAGATGGAAAGACTATATCTGTCTCTAACTCATCACTGAGGGGAGTTGCCATAGATAATGGAACTAACAACTTGGAAACCCCATCTTAGAAGTAAATACAGGTAACACAAAAAAATGAGATGCACTAGGATCAATTAAAGTTCTAGCATCAAGGTAACAAACTGAAAGAGTACCTACAACCATTGCATTGGATACCTGAGCATCTTGAGGAGTCAATATGAAAACCCTGGCTTGTCTATGTCTTGCCTGCTGTGAGGTGGATGCTGAGCGTATCCTCTTCCTCCAGCTCTACCTCTAACACCTCTACCCTGCTAACTTACAAACTGAGTCGGTCTCTACTGGGGATATATAGGTGCTTGATATTGCTAAACTGGCTGAATCACTGAAGATCCCTGAGCATAAGATGGTTGAAATCCATAGTTAGGATAGCTCTAGCAAAATATCCTAACTGACCATATCTAAAATAAGCTCTTGGCACCAAGTGACATGATCTTTGATGTACTCTACCACAAGTAGCACATGCACTAGCTTTAAATCTAGTATTGCCATATCCAGAGCTCTGACCACTACTGCTGCTACTAACTCCAGAATAAAATCTAGTAGCTCCACCACTCCTACGGTTAGGAATATAGCAGTATCTGTCGGGTCTATATGCTCGGGGCCTTCTACTCTGTTGAAGAGTACCCTTTGTCTGAAGACCCATACTACCAAGCTAAAAGTAGGCTACTGTACACTTTGGGCTACTCCTATCTTAGTGTTGCCACTCATACAAGGATCAGGTACAGTCCCATGTCTACTATGTCATGTCTCCAGCTTCCTAGCCTCCATAATAACTCTTTCCAACTTCGGTCCTTAGTTCATATGCCAATATAAGCTAAATCTAACCCTATCACAAACAACTCTACAACTCTCCTCTCATCCTGCATCACATCTATAACATGACGTGATAGCCTGAGAAACTCATGGGCGTACTCCTCAATTGACCGATCACCCTTAGCTATATGCAACAATTGCCACCTATAATTATCCCTTATCGAAGGTGGACAGGAAAAACCTTAAAAATTGCTCTTTAAACTCTAACCATGCCATGGTAATCATAAATGGCTAGATCAAATGTATAAACCAGTCTTGAGCTACAGCTTATACTGATAACTCCACAATCAGAATCCTTTGGTAATCGGTGTACCCTATCATGGTTCTATCTTGGATAGTGTTTATAAAATCCAAGGCATCATTTGTACCATCAAATGGAACTCTCTTAACTATAGAATATAAGTTGCATCCACATTAGACATCCCTTGGTTTGTCTATTGAAGCATCTACTACACCAATGACATGGCTTAGTTAAGTGTGGCTAAGCCTTGACAAATTCCTGCCATTGCAGTTGCAAAAGCTGTAGGATCTGTTTCTGGAGCTTCTAGCTCTACTTGTGGCTGTTGCTCTTATCCTTGAGTTGCCTTTGCCCTAGGCCTACCCCTCTTTCTATGTGGTGGGGCAGGGGCAGGAGCTTCATCTTGAAAGGATTGATCACTAACATCTACTGCTTCTACATCAGGAGCATTTTGTCTTGCCTTATTCTAAAAAGGCACAAAAATAAGATTCAAGATATAACAAGGACGCTAACATGTACGCAGAATCCTAAAACATAGATAACAACAATAACAATTATCATCCTAATCACTGCAATAGTTACAAGAAAAGATAGTTACCAGTGACCTCAAGAATAACAAATTAACCATTAGCTCTAATACCAACTTTGTCATGACTCGAACCCCCAAGGATACGTGACCGACACTAGGGATTGGGAAAGCATAAAGCTTCCAAAACCCATAGTAAGCCTAAATATTTATCATAATAAAATTATCCACTTAAAATTTTCAATAAAAATCCAGCAGAGTTTCCTTTGTACAGGGAACAATCCAAAACCTATAAAATGCAAATAACACTCTCAGTAATAATTAAACTCCATCACCACAACTCCAATATCATTAAATCACCAACATAACATACTCAATATATAAAAATACACACAACAATGAAAAATTATTATAAATACAATAATTCCTCCAATACTACTGCAGTGTCTAGATAACTAAATTATCCCACAAATTCTAATGATACTACAATAACCTACATAAAGTAGCCGGTGAAGAAAGAGTCCAGCGTAGAGGAGAAGGACCAATTGTAAACTCCCAAGATCTTGAAAAAATAATTAAGGGGAGTCAGACCTACTAAGCTACTATAAAGATATGCATGTTGTTTTGAAAATCTCCTTTACTAAAATAATTTTTATGCAAATATAATATTTATAATTATTATTTAAAATCCTTAACTTACCAAGATTATAATTAAAAATCTAAAGGGATTTCATAAAATCTCATATAACACCTTTACAACAAAATAACCTTTGTTTAAAATATTTTAAGTGGAAAATTATGGTAGAACCCTAAACCACAAGTCTAATAGCCAATTGGCTCTCTTATTCATACAAGGATTGTTGGTTTCCGAGAGCTAAGCTTCACCGAGCTACCAATCACAGTCAATCTCTTATTCCAAATATTTACTGGTGATTCCTAAGAGCTAAGCATCAACTGAGCTACCAATCCTTGTAAATAATCAATCATAATATGCCTAAGAGCTATGCATTAACCAAGCCTCTTAACACAATACACCCGAGAGCTATGCATTAACCGAGATCTTTCACATAATATGCCCAAGAGCTATACATCAACTGAGTCTTTTCACATATCATATAAATTCTTCTTATATATATATATATATACACACACACACATACATACATACATAAATACTTACATACACACATACATACACACATACATACATATATACCATAAGGCGCTTACCAATCCTCCCAAAAGGATATCCTGGTGGGAGAGGCGCTACTTTATACTTAAGGAACCCGGACCAGCCCAGGTAACGTCTCCACGTTGGGTGCCGCATTGGGGGCCCTTCCGGTACTTCGCTGGCCCA
>CATIWM010103668.1:0-16229 GCA_949671775.1 Mallotus repandus | reverse complement strand
AATTTAGGTTTAATTAATTAATTAATTTAGATTTTAGGTTTAAAATTAAATTTAGGCCTAATAGGTTAATTTAGATTTTAGGCCCATTTTTTATTAAATAAAATTAACTTAGATTTAGCCCATTGATAAAACCTCTTTCATAATTTAATAGACTTAGGCCCACTTTTTTAGAATTAAAATTAATTAGAATTAAGCCCACTAATTTATTTCTTTTTCTTTTTAAAATTTAATAGACTTAGGCCCACTTTTTTTAGAATAAAAATAATTAGAATTAAGTCCATTAATTAATTTCTTTTTTTCTTTTAAAACTTAATAGATTTAGGTCCATTCTTAAAATTAAAAACAATAGATTTATGTTCACTAATTAATCAAAATGTAGGCCCATTTTTAGTTTCATTTTCATTTGTAATTAAAATTTGTAGATTTAGTTAACTTAAATTAAAATATAGTTTAGATTTAGGGACATTATATTTTGAATGCATTTTTTATGTGCTTCT
This sequence comes from Mallotus repandus, assembly GCA_949671775.1. Taxonomy (NCBI): domain Eukaryota; kingdom Viridiplantae; phylum Streptophyta; class Magnoliopsida; order Malpighiales; family Euphorbiaceae; genus Mallotus; species Mallotus repandus. Next base: position 15,732 of record CATIWM010103668.1, on the reverse strand, counting down.
TCATTGATTGGTTGCCTTAGGGTTAGATGGATGTTTGAATTAGGGTTTAATGAAATTGGATGTAATTAGGGAATAAGACAATAATTAATAAAATGAATCTAAATGAACACAAGACTAAAAGAAGTTGGTATTCCGTATCCAGAACTCCTGGTTGTGGTGCTAGCTTGTATTAGAGAATCGAGTTACCACCACTTTCAATTTGTCCCACTTATTACCCTGGGTGGCGACTCCTCATCTCCACGCCATGTCTTTGTGACAATGGTTAGTGTGTTCCCTAGAGCCCTGAGCTCAAATAGTGTCGCGGTTGCAATAAACTTGGGCGCACGCTAAACCCCACCGTCTACACACGTGCCTGGTATAATGCACTTTAAACTTTTCTTCTCCAAGTCGGGTTCCAAAATTCTCTTGCTGATACATCTCTCTTTGTTTATAATGATGGCACCCATATCATCTACCTAATTGTTTATGTTGATGATTTAATTATAATGGGAGATACGCCTCACAAGGTTGATAAGTTTATTTCAGTTCTTGCTCAACAATTCTCACTCAAAGATCTTGAGCAATTATCATACTTTCTAAGCATTGAAGTAGTTTCAAATGATATAGGCTTAATTTTATCACAACGAAGATATATACTGGAGTTACTTCATCATGTAAAGATGCAGGAGGAAAAATCAGTGCTCACTCCTCTGCCTACCAATGTCCAACCGACACTAAAATCTAGGAATCCCTTATCTGATGTTATGGAATATAGAGCACTAGTTGGCAGTTTGCAATATCTATTAATAACCAGACCTGACATTGCATATGTAGTGAATAGACTATCGCAATTTATGCATCGGCCAACAACTGATCATTGGATATGTGTGAAGAGGTTACTTCGTTATTTACTTGGCACTCTTGATGATGGAATCTAACTTCATCGCCACTCTTCCACTAGTCTTCATGCCTTCATCGATGCCGATTGGGTAGGTAATAAAGATGACTTCTCTTCAACAGGTGCTTACTTAATTTATCTTGGGAAAAATCTAATTTCATGGAGCTCCAAGAAGCAAAGGATGGTGGCAAGATCATCTACTAAAGCTGAATACCGGGTAGTTGCAAACACTACACAGAAATTTCATGGATCTGCAATTTATTGAGAGACCTACATATTAAGGTGCCTAATTGCCCTGTTATTTACTCTGACAATGTTGGAGCCACACAATTATATGCCAATCCAGTATTTTATTCTCGAATGAAGCATGTAGCAATCGATTTTCACTTCATAAGGCAGCAGGTGCAAACTAGATCCCTTCGCGTTGATTATGTATCATCTGCTGACCAGCTTGCAGATGCTCTAACTAAGGCACTCCCACGACCAAGATTTCTGCAGTTGAAGACCAAGATTGGACTGCTCTCTAAACGTCCATCTTAAGGGCGCATGATAGAGGATTTCACTCCTCAAGTATAGGATCTAATCTATTCAAATCTTTTTAAATTATTAAAATATTTTCTGTTGTAATCTTCCTCTAGTTTAGGCTTGCTGTTGTACTATTTTATATATATTTGTGCTCATTTCTTTAATGAAAAATCATTATTCTTCAAAATCTTTTACATTATTTCTTATCCCATACTTATCTTATACAATAAATAGGTTTTGTCCCTTATCCTATACAGCCACTAGGTTTTGTCATTTTTCCAATTTGTACTTATATTTAAGAAGTCATGTACAGTAGCTAGAAATGTGAAGAATTTTACCTTCTCCAAATATTCTCCTCTTCTATTTTATATTTGTTCATGGCATCAGAGTGTTCAACGATCTGATTTTTTTTTCTATATCTTCTTTTACCTAAACTTATTCCTACCCTAAACTGAGTTATGGCCGATTTACCTAAATATGATCAAAGCACAAATACAAATACACGAGATGAAATGCCTACTAGAAATAAAATTGATAAAGATCCTCTTAGCTTACATGGATCTTATCACCCTGGAATGGTATTGGTGACAGCTCCAGTAACCGGCATAAATTTCTGATCATGGAGCAGATCCATGAAAATTGATTTAGGAGTAAAAATGAAGTTTGGATTCATAGATGGTAGCTGCGCCAAACCAGAAGAAGGTTCTGAAGGCTTGCAACAATGGGAGTGAGTCAACTGTATGGTAACCTCTTGGATTCTTAATTCCATATCTAAAGAAATAATAGATTCTTTTTTATACTGTTCTACTGCAAAAGAACTTTGGGATGAAATAGCTGAAAGATTTGGGGAATCAAATGGACCCATGCTATATCAATTACAACATGAGATTAGTTCTATAACTCAAGGAAATAGTACAGTCCCTAACTATTACACTAAACTTAAAAGGCTTTGGGATGAACTGAGTTGTTTGATGCCCACACCAGTTTGTATTTATGGTGCAACAAAGGAAGTAGCAGACCTTAACCAATTTAACAAACTAATACAATTATTAATGGGTTTGAATGAGGTTTACAATAGTGCAAGGGACCAGATGCTTATGTTAGATCCATTGCCATCTGTAAACAAAGCTTACTCTATGGTGTTATGGGTTGAAAAACAGAGGGAGGTGCAGGTTAACTATTTTGAGAACACTGAAATTAGGGCATTACTTGCCAAAACACAAACCTACAAAAGGGAAGTAGGAAAAGGAAATTGTAGGAAACCATAATACAACAAGAGAGACAAAGAAAGTAAATACTATGAACACTACAATAGAATAGGGCACATAAAGGAAAGCTGCTTCAAACTTCATGGATTTCTATATTGGTACAAGAAGCTTAAAAAGCAGCAAGGAAACAAATCAACAACCAAGAAATTTGTGAATGCAGTAGGTGTACAACTGAAATCATAAAATGGAGAAACCAATGAAAGGAAGAATGATCAACATAATTCAATAGCCTCAATAGTGCAGTAAGAGATCATGAAGTTAATGAAAGGAAAGATGTAGATAGGGGGAGCTCAAGTTAATTTTGCACACATGGATGATTTTGTAGGTACATCCCTGAATTATGAATATGCCTTATCATTTGCTTTTAGTGCTAAAAACCTATTTGAGCATGGCTCTTAGATAATTGACACGGGTGCATCAAATCACATGTGCATTAACCTAAATTTGCTTCACAATCCTAAACCAGTAACCGAACTGACTCTAGTCTACTAACCTAATGGCTCAATTAAGTTAACACATAGGAGACATTCATTTAAATCAATACATCTGTTTAACAAATGCTCTATATGTCCATAGTTTTAAATTTAACTTGCTCTCAGTTAGCAAGTTATCTAAAACAACAAAGATAAAATTCATTTTTCATCCTAATAAGTGTTTACAGCAGGACCAGAAGACTGAAAGAATATTGGCAATAGGCAAGTTAGTAAGGAACTTGTATGTGCTTGACAAATCTTCTTTTGATTCCAGTCTTTTGAATTCTAAGAACTAAGAGTATGTACACCATGTGTCATCTCTTTATGCTTTACAAATCACAGATGCTTGTACTAATCAAACCTCTATTATGAATAAAAATCTATTGAACTTATGGTTTTATGGCATAGAAGACTAGGACACATATCTATGAATGCATTGCATCATGTGAGTTTCTTTGACCAGTTTGATACATGTACTATACCAATATGTGACACTTGCCATATATCAAAACAACAAATATTACCCTTTAATAACAGTAAAAGAACCACCAAAGATACCTTTGCATTGATACACATTGACCTATGGGGGCCATACAAGCATGCTTTTATTAATAAAGCTCATTATGTGATCACAATTATGGATGACTACTCAAGAGCAACCTGGAATTTTCTTCTAGCCAATAAGACTTAGACCTTTACTACCTTTGTTAAATACTATAATATGATTCTTAACCAGTTTGGAAAGACAATTAAGGTTGTAAGGTCTAATAATGGATCAGAATTCATCAACACCAATTTCTAAATGTTTTTACAAGACAAAGATATATTGCACCAAAAATCTTGTCCTTACACACCCTAACAAAATGGGGTTATAGAAAGGAAACACAAACATTTGCTCCAAGTGGCAAAAGCCCTGATGTTCCAATCAAGCTTACCAATCAAATTTTAGGGACATTCTATTTTAATGGCAACCTACATTATAAATAGAATTCCTACAGTAATTCTAAATTGGAATACACCCTATGAGATGATTTATAAAAAAATTCTAGATTATAGCAATATTAGGACATTTGGATGCCTATGCTATGTCACAAATATCCTTCCAAGTAAAACCAATTTCGAACCTAGAGCCCATAAGTGTGTTTTTATTGGGTATAGTACTGGTCAAAAGGCTTACAAGGCATATGACATCACAACCCATCAAATTTATATGACTAGAGATATTGTTTTTCATAAAGATCATTTTCCTTTTTCAAAAACAGTAAATACAAATGAATAACCTATTTTACTAGTTGCTTTTGATGATGATATTGATGTTGAAGATAATTTTAATTTGATTTCTAATCCTATACCTCTAGCCTTACCTGATGTAGATGAAAATAGCACTCCACCTGCTGAAATTACCCCTGCCATAGACACTGAACTAGTACACATAAAAATAAAAAATGATCCTGAATCTTTTAAGCCTATTGCACATCAGCAAGTTCCTGTAAGACATAGTTCCAGAATTAGAAAATAACCTAATTGGCTTTCTAATTTTGTAATTAATGTAACTTGCATGGCTAATAAGCCTACTGATAAGGTCTTTCAACTTAATGGTCATACAAATAACACTCAATACACTCCACCCACATTTCCTTTCATTCAATCTACAAATTTGAGTCCCGCATATGCATCATTCTTTGCTAATATGTCAATTATACAAGAACCAACATCATATAGGGAAGCTAGTACTAAAAGGGAGTGGATAAAGGCAGTGCAATTAGAACTAAATGCCTTGGAAGCCAACAAAACTTGAGAGATTATTGTTTTACCTAAAGGGAAAAAGGCAATAGGCTTTAAATGGGTATACAAAGTGAAATTGAAACCGGATGGGAGCTTTGATAAATGTAAAGCAAGATTGGTGGCTAAAGGGTATCATCAAGCGGAGAGAATAAATTATTTTAATAGTTTTAGTCCTGTTGCTAAGATTTTTACAGTGAGATTATTTTTACCAATAGCAACAAGTAAAAGTTGGACTATACACCAATCAGATATAAATAATGCCTTTTTACATGGGTACCTAGAAGAGGAGGTGTATATGTTTACACCAAAAGGGTATACTAAGGCTAAAAAAAGGGAAGTTTGCAAACTAAGAAGATCCCTCTATGGGCTCAAGCAAGCCTTGAGGCAGTGGAACAGTGAATTTTGTGAGAAGTTATAGAATTATGGTTCAAACAATCACCAAATGATCATTGTCTATTTATTATGCAAACTAATCAGTTTTCCTTGCTTTACTTGTATATATAGACAATGTACTTATAACTTTAACCTGTGAGAAACATATTGTCAAGGTCAAGAAATATTTGGACTCAGTCTTTACAATTAAAGACATGGGACATGCTAAATACTTTATTGTCTTGGAAATAGCAAGGGGACCCTTTGGAACTACAATAAATCAAAGGAAATACATCTTGGATATCCTAGCAGATACTAGAATTTTTGGGGCAAAATCAACAATAATACCTTTTCCAAAAGGACAAAAACCCTCACAGCTGTTGGAACTCCTTTGAAAGAACCAAACAAGTTTAGAAGACTTGTTAAGAGGCTATTATACTTGAACATCAGTAGACCTGATGTCACATTTGCAGTGCAACAACTGTCTTAATTCATGAATTCACCTACTCAAATCCATTGGGATGCTGCAATTGATGTATTGAGGTACTTAAAAGGATGTCCTAGCAAAGGTCTATTTTATCCGGTGCAAAATTCTTTGTTTTTAGAAGCATACTCATATGCATATTGGGCCACTTGTACTAATTCTAGGAAGTCACTCAATAGTTATTATATTTACTTAGGATCAACACTTGTTCATGGAAAACTAAGGAATAATCCACAATTTATAAGTCCTTTACAGAAGCTGGATACCACAACCTTGCATCTACAGTCTGTGAACTAAAATGGCTCTCATACATCATGCAATACTTGGTATAAAGTTGCAGCAGCCTATCACTTTGTGGTGTGACAACAATGCTGTAATCCATATTACAGCTAATCCAGTCTTCCACGAAAGAACTAAGCATTTAGATATAGACTGTCATGTGGTTAGAGAGAGCAATACAAGGCTTGATTTATCATACCACAACACATCTCTACCAAACATCAAGTAGCAGATATCTTTACAAAAGCACTATCAAGTCTTCAATTTGCCTACTTACAATCCAAGTTGGGCTTGTTAGATATTCACCAAGCTCCAACTTGAGGAGGGGTTGTTAATTTATGTCATATTTTCATTTAATTCCTCTACTGTTATTTTTATATAGATTTGTTGTGTTGTCATTTCCTATTTTATTTTTTATTTGTAAGGTGTCCAACATGTTGGGACCATTATTTCTTATCTTGTACAACCAATAGATTTTGTCCCTTAAGCTGTACAGCCCCTAGATTTTGTCATTTTTCCAATTTGCACTTGTATTTAAGAAGTCATGTACATCAGCTAGAAACATGAAGAAATTTACCTTCTCCAAATATTCTTCTCTTTTATTTTATTTTTGTTTAAAATGTATTTCATCGTCTAATTATGGTTATTGAAAAAATATATTTTACTATATAAAAAACAAAGTAATGATAGAATGCACCTAACATATAATGTTATTTTGATTTTAAAAAAATAAATGGAGATAATTGTACTAATTCTAAACACCAAATTAAAATAAATCCTTTCATTGGCAAGCCCTCATGTTCACAAATAATTAGTAGTTCACGTATATTTGACAAGCTCCTGTGAGAAGTTGTGACATGGGTTGTGCTCATCCAATAAATATATTTTTTGGAAAAAAAAAAAGAAGAAATGATTGCATTTTATATATATATATATATATATATATATATAATTTTTTATAAATTTAATTTAACTTTTAAAATTTGGTAAAAATATTTTAATTTAGTCAATTACTTATAATTTTAATATAATTACAAATTTAGAATAAATGTATTTGTAATTTTATTGTAGCACACATATGTGCACTTTTAAAAAAAATTAGTCAAAATTTACATTATGCTAAAATTGTTTGATAAACAATTGGCTAAATTAAAACATTTTACTTAATTTTAAAAATTGAAATAAATTTATAAAATATTATAATTTTTAGCACCCATAAACCTTTATCAATGAAAATATTTTTTTAACTTACTTATTTGGAATGCATTTAACCACTTATTAATTTTTGGCATGCTTCACATGTCGACAATGAGATTTCTTAACAAAAAAAAAAAAAAAAAAATAGAAGTGAAAGTATAAATTCAAAGAAAAGAAATACTTGAGGAGTTGCAATTACTTTCAAATTCGAGGGGAAAAAAAGAAATAGAATTTTGATGCATCTATAGTGTCGTGTGTTGCAATTGTATGTCAACGTAAACTCCAAACTGTATACGACTTGGGGAGTCATATCCACCACAAAACTTGATAGTGGACCAGCGGCACGATGCGCAGGCCGCACCACCACGCGCAGTTTGGAGAAGATAATGCAAAGAAATAGAGCCACGCTTGCATTTTGCAAGAACTGAAGAACAAGAAAAAAAAAATAATGGCTACTCTGACTTTAATCTCGTCATCTTTACTTCCAAATAAACAGCAGCAACTGTTGCTTTTCAAGAATTCTGCTCAAATTAGCAGAATCCCCAAGACGACGTTCTCTTTAAATGTTCGCGCTGCAAAGCTTCCTCCTGGTGTATGTTCTCCTGCATCTTTAAGTAAATTATTGTTGTTGCTTTGTTGATTTTGAGTAAAGGGAACTGAAAGAAATAATTGAGTGTTCTGGCTTTGATGTGTTCCTTTTTCAGGTGGAATTGCCGAAAGTGCAGCCAAAATTCGAACCACCATTTCTTGGATTTACTATTACTGCAGAAGTCTGGAATTCTAGGGCTTGTATGATTGGACTCCTTGGAACTTTCATTGTAGAGTTGGTGAGTTTTTCTTTTTCTCTTGTTCCTACTTACTATATTTAGTTTGTATTAAAAGGAGTTCTTCAGCTTTTTTTTTTTTTTTTTTTTTGGGGGCCAAGAGTTTTATGTTAGTTTTGGAATTTCAGATATTGAATAAAGGAATACTTCAAGTGATTGGAGTTGAAGTTGGGAAAGGTCTTGATATTCCTCTCTGAATGTATACAACCTGCTTATGTAATATGTTCTGTTTGTAACCTGAGTTCCTGATACGCAACTGTTTCTGTTATGTATCTTTATACATTTGTATGTACCAGCAACACTCCTAACTTCATTGTAATTTTATGAAAATTTTTCTTCGGCGGTCTGCATTTTGCATTTTTTTTAATCTATCAGTCTCCTTCTCCCTGCTGTGCATGTACATTCCACTTCTTTACAGGCTCCTTCGATGGCTTGGCTATATTTTGGTAAATACGTAGTACCTTTTTAAGAGTGTATATATTGATGTATTGCAAATATTTGCTTGATCCTTGTGCATGATTCTGAATTATGAGACATTGGCCAGATTATTATTTTACCTAAATTGCCACAGCAACACCAACATTAGTTTCAGCTTAGCTAAAATATGATCACTCAATAGAGTCTACCTCAGGAAAAACCGTGCTATTGTTAGAATTCTTGTACCAACGATGCTACTTCTCGAAAAAAAGATGGACACCTACTTTCGACTGCCAGACAACATTCCAGATGAATCTGTTACTAAATTTATCAGCTATATTGTGATCCCTCACACCGTTCGCATATGAAAACAACGTGAAAAGGGATATTGGAAGAGGAGAGAGAGTGACTATATGGATAAATTACAAAAGTGCTACATAGCGCCATGGAAGTGATGCTTTCATAGCACCATGGAAGCTATCAACCTTTAAAATTACATAGGTACTTGATGTTATCGAACTTTAAATGCTGCACAGCGCCGTCGAACCGATGCTTTCATGCCTTCAGTGCAATTTCTGGCACATACTTGTGCTGTACATTAAATTGATTCCTGAACTATTTTTGCCACATCCAAAAAAGGATATGCATTCATGCCTCAGGATACTCCATCACTTCCTTTTGAGGTATTGTAAATTGACACTGAACTGCTGGTGCCCCTGGAAAGAGAAACTACATAGCTCTACCAATTCGAGTATCTACAACAGGCAGCTTCTTGGAGGATTCTGAGATTTTCAATGCTTCGGTTAGCGAAAAGTGGTTGTTTCTCCATACAGCTTCTGCCCATCTTTTCATCTTTTCTCCTTCATCCTTTCTATTTTGTTGAACACAAAGTGCTTCAGCATACCCACCTGTTGATACCAGCCATACAATTCGAGATAAGCACCTCCAATTAAAAATGAACATGATTTTGCTACCCCTGACATCATTTGAGTTTCTAAAAAAGAACCAACTCATTCATTCATACAATTGATGCAAGTTCAACATTTTTTCAACCACAGGGCCCATGGCCAGGCAAAGTGTTGAATTAATTCCAGAAGTAAAATGATGCAGGTTCATATGCTACCTCACATTCAAGAGGGGGAAGGCTAAGGGTTGATAAATTGGTTATCCTGGAGGAAATGGATCAACTTTTTATTATTGTATCAAGCCTAATCTAAAACCACAATTTAGAAGGCAGTGAATGCTATACCATAAGACCTGCAGGGTGAATTCTGCAAATTCATTAATGCAGAAAATTTTGACATCTTAACTTACATCCACAAAACCCATGAAGGCAATAGGTTAAAATGATTCTAGAAGTCAATGATCCAATTTCGTAGATCATCTCATATTCGAGGGGAGAAAAAAGTTAATATTAAGGTTTGATTAATTGATTAACTATAAGGTCACCAAATGTTGAGTATCAATACAAGACTATTTCAGAAGACTTAAAAAGCAGTGAATGCCTAATCATACCTCTTGCAAGGGCAACAATATCCCTCCTTGGACTTCCCATCATCACACTGCCTATGCAATCAGAAAACAACAATCACACAAATGAAGAAAGAAAAATCAACTATTTGAATAGGAGGACTAAGAAAAGGAAGGAAAAAAAAAATCCCTGTACCTTCAGAGTCCAGTGGTGGAGCTTTCAGCAGATCTATTGCCCTCCTATAAAGTCCCTGAAATAATACGATACCACAACCATTGCAAAACATTGAAAAAATTGAAACCTCACAACACAACACAGTAACAGTTATACAATAGCAGAATTGACAATTTGAGGCAATAAATGAGCATCCCAATGAAGAAAGAGTGTGTGCATGGGAGAAAGACAGAGACAGAGAAGAAGGTTTTCATAGACCCAAAGAGATACAATTCTGGAATTCTTCTGAAAAACAATTGGGCAATGGCCTTGTAGGCTTACTCAAACTAATTAGGATCTAACCAAAGTCACCTTATTTTGCCACAATAGCTCCTTTAATCAAAATATGCATTTGTAATGAACAAGATACAATTGACAAATCCAACTAGCTAAATTGATTTTTGGCATGAGACTTAATACTGCTAAGTGCAGACAACAAACAATGATGGATAATGGAGTAAAGCATAGGTATTAAAATTTTAAGATTGCCAGATTATTTATATGGGTCATGCAGAGGTACTGACCTCTTGTATTAACAGAGAACTTGAGTGCTCTTGTACTGCTTTATGTTGAAACATGAGAGCCAGGCAAGTTAAAACTATACCAATCTTGGGATGGCGAGAGCCTAAAAGACATGAATAAAACCACAAAACTTGGAGATAATAGATATGCTAATACATAAATAGACTCTTTGAATTCCAGTTTATTTGAAATTAATAAGAAAACCACAAATTAACACACCAAAAAGTTGTTCTGCCTTATTCAGTGCCTTTGTCAATGTCTCCTCAGCATCATTAAATTTTCTGAAATAAGTTTTGGGTAATTAGTATCTATGGCATCACTGCATCAAAAGATCCAATCAGCACAAATTTCCAACAAAAGTTAAGCAGTCTAGCTTACCCCATATGTGCCTCAAGCTGCCCCAAGGCACAGAGAGCAGCCAGCAGAACTTCCTCTGAAGCCATATTACAAGCTGCTAAGGTATTTATGTCAGTGAAGTCTTTCTTTTCAGCTACCTCATTGATAACTTTTTTATACAGGTCCTTTGCCAATGAAAAGTTTCTTGTGGCATGCAAGAACTCTCCATATGATAATACAGCAGGTCCTGCATACAACGTTGACAGCATTGGCATATGGTACAACAGCATACCCTAAAAAGTCTGCAGAAAAAAAAAAAACAGACGCTCACCAACAAAACCTTCACTTTCCTTAAATCCTTGAAATAGTGACTCAGCTGCACAGAAGCAGAAAAGCATTCAGCTAATATAATGAAACAAGTAAATGCCACGATGCTCTGGGGTGCACCTGATCCAAGATTCCCACAGACAAGGTCAACTAGCCCTTTAACTGCTTTAGCTCGAGCATTTGCAACCTCAACGCCTCCTGCAGTATCATGTTCATCTTTTCCCAGTAGTTCCAAGCATTTATCTGCGAGCACTGATGAAGCATCATCCTATATAGGGTGAACAACCTCCAGATAAATTTTAAATTCTAAATAGCAAAACCCAGAAATTCGAAAATGCTTGGAATGAATAGATGAAACAACTTACATGCCCCAACTCTAATTTGAGACCCACACGAGCTTCCATGGCAGCAACTACAACATAAGCCACAACTCTAATCGATATCCTTTTCATAACTGGACCTGAACATGATAACATAGCCATAAAAGCTAGAACCTTGTATTAGATACGGCAGTTTATTACCTCTAGCGCCCAAAGAAGAGCGCGTTAAATCTTCAATCTCCTGCAGCTTCTCCATTGCTTCATTATAATTTTCTCTACATAAAGTCATTCTAAGATCAACACAGTTTTAAAAATATTCCCAAATTAAACTAATATGCATAACGAAAACAACATTTTATTTAAAAGAAAAAAAAAAAACCTTTGATATAGTAAGTTAGACATTGCGAGCAGGACCATTCCCTTGGAATTTTGGGCCACAATATCTTGGCCCTCACTTGACTGAGAGGACATACACTGTTCCAATACCAACATAGCCTGCCCATAAGATTCCTCTACTTGCACATATAGAAAGAGAACAAGAAATTGAATTAATTATATATGCCAATTGGAAAATGAAATCAAGGAAGAGAATTGTTGATAAATAAATGAATAAATAAACCCAGAAAAAAGAAACCTGATTTCTGAGATTTTGGTAAAGAGAGAGCGTAATCAATCATCTGATGTGCTACTGGGCTTGCAGATGGACCGTTAATTCCTTCATGAATCAATCTCAATGGTGATGATCGAGCAAATGGAGTGGCTAGTCTTGATAACTTCAATATGGAGCGTATCATTGCTAATTCTAAATTACTGATAATATTTTCTTCTTTAGTTGAACAAGGTACTGTAAAACCCTAAGCAAATGAAGAGGATGGCTTTTAATTCGTTGGGATGAGAAAGACGAACAGCAGTTTCAGTTTGTTGTACTGGTGACTGACAACTATTGCACACTTGTTACTTCCATGGTAAAAACATAAATTTAAGGCTAAAATCATCCCTAGCCTTTTCTTTAATATTCAAGTTAATCCTCATTGTCCCTTTTAGTGCAATTAAATCATTAAGTTTTTAGAAATGGCAACAAAGCAAGTCAAAGATAATTTTTACTCTGTCCCTAATTTTTGCAACATTACTATTGTTTTAAACATTTAGTTTGCCTGCCTTATTTTGACTCTGTCCCTAATTTTTGCACCATTACTAAAACTCCAGGTCCTAATGGTATGCTTGCCTTATTTTTTCAAAAATTTTGGCCTATTGATCTTAGAGATGTTTTTTATTTGGTTTTGAACATTTTAAATAATGATTTTACATCTGCTTGCATCAATGAGATGCTTTTAGTTGTAATTCCAAAAATTAAGGACCCTAAGACTCCTATGGATTTTCGACCTATTAGTTTATGTAATGTTGTTTTTAAAATTGTCACTAAAACCATAGCTAATAGGCTTAAGAGTATTCTTCCGGTTCTTATACATGAGACCCAATTTATCTTTGTCCCAGGTAGACAAATTCGTGATAATGCTTTGTTGGCTCTAGAAATTTTTCATTCTATGAAATCTAAAAAAAAAGGGGTCTGGTTTTTTTGCTCTTAAATTATATATGAGCAAGACATATGATAGAGTTGAATGGTCTTGAGACAATTATGAAAAAATAGGGTTTCATATTCAGTTTGTTAAGTTGATTATGAATTGTGTTTCTACTATATCTTACTCCATTCTAATTAATGGCCACCTATGTCCTAAATTTTGTCCTTCTAAAGGTTTAAGACAAAGAGACCCACTTTTCCTTTATTTATTCCTTCTTTGCACTGAAGCTTTTTCTAATCTTCTTAGAAAAGCTGAATCTCAAAATTTCTTGAGTGGTTTTAAAATCTATCGTCGAGCTTCTATCATTTCTCATCTATTTTTTATTGATCATAGTATTATTTCTGGTAGAGCTTCTACGAGAGAGCTGGCAACTATAAGTGATGTGTTGGTTTATTATAAGAGAGCCCCGGGTTAAAAAGTTAATTTTGACAAATCTGAATTTTCCTTTACCTCAAATGTCTCTTCAGGTGCCTGCATAGCTTTGAAGAATATTACTGGCGTGAGACAAGTTGACAAACATGCCAAGTATCTTGGCCTTCCCACTGCTATCACTAGATCCAAAAAGCTACTTTTTCGGAATGTTATAGACAGAATCAGGAAAAAAGCTTTCAAATTGGAAGGAAAAAATGTTGTCTATTGAGGGGAAGGAGACTTTAATTAAAGCGATGGCTTAATCAGTCTCGAGTTATTTAATGAGTATTTTTAAGCTCCATTTGCAGGTTTGTCAAACAATTAACTCCTTTATTGAAAACTTTTGGTGGGGCCAAAAAGAAGATAAGAGGAAGATCCATTAGTGCTCATGGCAAAAATTATGTATATCTAAAAAAAGTGGAGGTCTCAGATTCAAGGATGTGTAAGCTTTTAACATGGCAATGTTAAAGAAGCAATATTGGCGAATCATGGAGAACCCCGAAACACTGCTAGCTTAAGCTTTAAAAGCTAGATGCTTCCTTAGGTAGAATTTTATGAAGGCTAGCAAAGGCTTTAATCGGAGTTATTCTTGTAGCAGCATATGGGAGGCCAAAGTTTTGATTGAGAAAGGAGGAAGATGGAGAGTTGGTGATGGGGAAAGCACCTGTATATGGCATGATAAGTGGATTCTAGATCAGCTTGAGTATAGAATTCCAACTCGCATCTACATGTTTGAAGATGATTCGACTGTTAGATAGCTGATGATAGCATAGAATTTGTCTTAGGATCACAGTGTAGTAAGTGAAATGTTTAACTCAACAGATGCTACCAAGGTTCTTACAATTCCCATTAGTTGGCAATTCTGAAAGATTAGCTTATATGGCAATTTTTGAAGACAGGTAATATACTGTCAAGACTGCATATCATCTCGCTTATGAGTTACTCCATATTTATTCTAGCTCTGTTGCTTCTTCGTCAACAAGAATGAACTGGAATTGGCTTTGGAATCTTCTTCTCCTTCCAAAGATTAAGCTTTTTGGGTGGAGGATTTTGAGCAAATTGATGTCAGACAAAACTGAGCTTGTAAAGCGAAACCTGAATTTGAATCCTGTGTTTAAGAGATGTGGCAAACATGAGGAGACCGTCAAGTATACATTTAGGAATTGTGAGTGGAGCAAAAGATTATGGTATGTCAGTTGCCTAAGGATATCAATCACAGAGCAGGACGCTCAAGCTTTGCTAGTAGATTGGATTCTGATACACAAGTCTCAACTCCCCTTGGAAGCATTTTCCACTTTTTTGGACTTAGCTTGGTTCATCTGGCATGCAAAAAAATAGTGCTCTATTTATGGATGAGCAATTGGACATAGTTGTTTGTCAACAATGTGCTTTGAAGGTTCTATCTAAGTACGAAGATACCTAGACTAGGAACATCCCTCCGGTTGAGGTGATGAGCAGCCATAAATATATAAAATAGCTAATCGTAATTGTTATAGAGTTTACTCTGATGCAACGGTTAAAGAAAGAAGGGGTTTTGATGCTAACTAGGCTTATCTAACAAGCAAAACCCGCAACAATCTATTGATACGCACACCTTAGATCGTCCAAGAAACAAGTTGGGTGGAAACTAGAACCCTTAATTATCTAACAACTAAGAACTCTAGCTATCAGGAAGTCGCCACAATTAGATATGGATGTTCTAATTAATAAGACAAGTGAATTATCTAACAACCTATTTTGCTTAGAAGGTTCAAAGAATAAAACTCCAAGTAATTTTGAAGAAAAATTCGTCACTTTAATTTAATTGATGAAAAAGATCTGCCAAATAGGCTAGAAAATAAACTATTTATAATAATTACTAATCCTAAACATAAACTAAAACAAATACTTAAAAGATAAGGATAATAAACCATTAAAAGATAAGAAAACAAGTCCTTTTTAGAAAAGGAATTATTTTGCTTGCCAACTAAGCTAAGGAATTTAATTCTAACTAAAAACAAACTCTTCAAAAAACGTTTTGGATAAGGAATACATCCAAATTCGTTTTTAAC
>CATIWM010103660.1:0-18217 GCA_949671775.1 Mallotus repandus | reverse complement strand
GAAACACAAAAACAACTAATGCAAACACTTAGAAATAAAAACAACAATTACATAAAGAAATAAACACACAAACATACTAAAAATCAACCTAAATAACAACTAAACATACTAAAATAAGTAAGCATTTTTGTGCTATATCATTATAAAACAGAGCAGCCGCTGCTCTTTGATAAGTTGCCCCTACGTTCTTTAACCCAAAGGGCATCACCTTGTAACAATATGTCCCCCATTCCGTGATGAATGCAGTTTTGATCTTGTCCATAACTGCCATCATTATCTGATTATAACCTAAAAACCCATCAATGAAGGAATACATTGCACTAGACGTTGCGCTGTCAACAATCACATTAATATGAGGTAAAGGAAAGTCAGCTTTTGGACATGCTTTATTCAGATCCCTGAAATCTACACACATTCGAACTTTTCAATCTTTCTTAGGAACTGGTACTATGTTTTCCAACCATTGAGGGTACTCTACCACTTCTAGAAAATTAGCCTGGATTTGTTTAGCAATTTCTTCTCTTATCTTTTTTGTCCACTCTGGTCTTAACCTACGAAGTTTTTTCTTAACAGGTTTATCTTCTGGATGTATTGGAATGTGGTGCTCTGCAATTTCTCTATTTAAACCTGGCATATCCTCATAGGACCAAGCAAATATTACCTTTTTCTTTGTTAGTATTCTCCCAAATTTCTTCCTCTCTTCAGGAGTTAAATCATGTGATATAGAAATGTTCTTCGGTTGCTCATTTGTGCCCATGTTTAATGAATGTAATTGAATAAAATTAATGTCAAACATGCATGAATGATCATTATTAAAATGCACAAAACCATCAAGATCAACATCACACAAGTAAGCCAAACCAAAATTCATATCATTGACTATAAGAAAAATAGAATTTTCATCCTCAAACAGACCGGACGTGATTACATCAGTTTCTTCATAAAAAACATCATTAAAACTATTATCAATAATGCTAGCTAAATCCTGTGGTGGCTTTTCATTAGGTGGCAGACAAAGCAACTCTTCAATGGCCTCAACCCCCATCTTCTTAACAACATTCTTCATCACCTTTTCCTTATTGTCTTGCACTAGACTTTCAACTATCTGTTCTTTGAAGATCTCAAACCCAAGAATATTCACACCAGCTACTTGGATAGATTCCTTCTCACCTAGATAGAACTTCCATTTTCCTTCTTTAACAAAGTTGTCCTTCAGCAATCCCACATTCTTTAAGAGGTTATTCCTGTTGAAAAACCTTCTTCTAGCTCTTTTACTACCAAATCTAACTCCTTCATAACCTAATCCTCTTGTATCATCTTGGCCTTTGAAATATGGGAGCTCTGGACTTCCCTGCTCATTCTTTCCCAATCCTTGTCCGGGTCAATAATTCATCTTCTTAATCATGCTTGTAACCCTCAGATCCATCTCAATTCCATAAGAGATCATGGCTATTTGGAAACTGGGAGGGGCGACTACTTGCTTCTGACTATCCAGAACTGTGGATACGGTCTTGCTCATACTAGCATCTATAGTCACAACTTCTTCGTTAAGTAGAAATTTTACCTTTTGATGCACAATTGAAAGCACTCCTCCCAAAATATGGTACCAAGGCCTACCCAAAAGTAAAGTATAGATGACAGGAATGTCTAGCACAATAAATTCCACAACTGCTTTTATGGGCCCAATCTTTACAGGAGCCACAAATGTTCCCTCTACGTTCCTTGTGCTATCATCGCAAGCTCTAATTACATGGTCTGATTTTGCCAAATCCTTCACTCCTAAATTTGGTAGGATTTGTAATAGGCAAACATTAATTGCAGACCCATCATCCACCATCACATAATTGGTCTTTTTTCCCCTCACATCAGCTGGAATAAATAAGGCTCTATTATGATTCCTTCCTTCTACAGGTAAATCCTCATCAAAAAAAGTAATAACACCGTGCTTTTTCTCTATAACCCTAGCTACCATGGCCTCAGGGGTTGTAGTAGTCTCAATGTTCATTTTAGCTAGAGCCTTAACCAAAGCCTTTGATGGCTACTTGAATGCATCAAGAGCTCCCAAATGCTCACATTTGCTTTTGCCTTCTTAAGCTGCTCAAGAATTAAATTATCACCATATTCATCTGAATCTTCATCTTCAGCCACTTCTTCTCTCTTTATAACTTTCTCCACCAGTTTATAACCTTTGCCACTCCTAGTAACATGGCTAACTTCTGGATTATCAACCCATACATTATAACCTTTAGTGCCTTCTTCATCAGAATTGTACCAGATATTAATAACCCCGATAATCCGATCCTTCTTTCCATCTTTCCATACTTCAACCATGCATTTTTCTTTTCTCCCTAACAATCTTATATCGTCAAAATCTTCACCCCATCCTCCAAGTGTGATTGATTCAATAGGAATATCATAAGAGGGTGGTTTGGAGTAAAATACTTTATAATCGAATTTGCCAGAAGGTTGGCCCAATAAATCTTCAACTCCTCACTGGGATTGTTTGGAGGCATCAGGATTATTCTCATTGGTTTTAAGGTCTAGGTCCTCAAAGGAGCTTAATGCTTCTTCCTCACTAACTCCTAAATTAATCATCATGGTAGTTGGGGGTGGAACATTTCAGTAGTTTGGGAAAGGGTTGTTCTTGGTGTTTGGGTTTGGATTTGATTTTCCAGGGTCTGTGATTTTTCCAAAGTCTATGAGGTTTTGGATTTCATGTTTAAGGCACATACAGGAATCAGTAGAATGGCCAGGAACTTGGTGAAACTTACAGTAACTGTTTGGGTTAAAGCCAAGGAGATTGGGTTTGGTGGTTTTGAGACGGTTAAGGGTCTAAGGAGGCCTTTTTGGATCAAACGGTCAAGGATTTTAGATAAGGGTTGGTTGAAGTTTGAGAATCTCATGGGTTGTTGGATGGTATGGACTTCCATAGCCCGACTTGTGTTTCCTTGTTGTGTGCCCTCGGTTGGGTAGTTTCTTGCTCCAGTGCCTTTAGCAATCTTCCTCTTCTCATTTTCAATCTCCTCAGCTTGCAACCCATCATCATAAAGGTCTACAAATGTCTTGGGATTCATCATTTGTAACCTTTCAACCAAATTAGGTGACACATTTCAAACAATCATCCTAACTTGATCCTTCTCAGCTAGCTTATTTTTCATTAATCCTACCTTGTTCATGAATCTAGTCAGGAAATCAGAAAATGATTCATTGGACTTCTACTTAGTTAATTCCAAATCTCTGATAGACACCTCAAGCCTAGTATCATGTTCATACTATTTTAGAAAAGCAGTACACAATTCTCTCCAATCATGTCGAATAGACTTCTCTAACCCATGATAGCAATTTACAGCCATACCTTCCAAGGATAGTACAAACAGCTTGGTGACTACAGACAGAGGAGCTTTTATGGTGCTCATAGTAGTTGTATATTGACTAAGATGGATCCTTGGGTCTCCAGTACAATAAAACTTCTGCAACTGTGGCATCTTGAACTTATCAAGCTGCTTATCTTCCTCAAATTGCATCATATCATCAAAGACAAACGAGTATCCCATACCTTGTCCTCTCATCAATTCTTCCATTATAGACATCTTCTAAGTCAGTGCTTTCATCTGCTTGGATTCTAAGCTCTTGAACTTGCTCAAGTGACTCCTTGTTTGCTTTCTCAATCATGTAGTTCTCAACATCCTCCAATTTCACTTCAGCATTTGGTGCATTCCTAGCAACATTCATTGGTTGCCTCCCAGCATTATCGAGTGGTGCATCTACAACTAGTGGATTGGTAGCAGCAGGAGGTGCAACAGCAGTAAGTGCAGGTACAACAGCAGGTGGCATTAATCCAGCCAGGGCTTGTCTCAGTTCATCGTGCATCATTGCTCTCATGTCATCCATCAATGCTCCTTTGATGTCCTCTAGGGCCCAATTTCCTTGTTCAATTTCTTTTGTCTGGGTGATTGGTGTTGGTGTAGCTTCCAAGGAAAGCGGGTTGATCGGGCTCTTTTCCAAACTGCGAAGGACCTCTTTGGCTATAGACTTTGGGCTTGAATCAGTCCTCACTAATCTGCCACCTTTTCGTTCCCAAACACAGGAAGACCCAAATGAATCTATGATGGCTGAAAAACAAAGGGTTAGTATGATGCATGAACTATATGTATGCATGTATGCATGATGCACGTGCTATGTAACAAGTAGCAAATAACAAGTAGCAAGTCAGGTATACAAGTATCAAATCAAGTGTACAACATACATCCTTCCAACCTTATTCCTCCCACACACGTATTCAATGGCGAGTCTCTTTTCCTAGGATTTTTGGTCTGGGCCTCAATATCAATAGGGGATATTAAGAACCAACGAGCATGCCAAATCTCTCAAAGCAGTAAAGTATAAAAATAGTATTTCTAGGTATAAAAGTGTAGCCCAATCTTTATTAGCCCAAATGGGTTTCTAAAGTATGGGTTTGGGCTTTTATAGATAGAAATACCATATGGCAATAAACACAAGCAATTTGGGTAGATCCTAGGGGAAGTTACTAGGCCACTACATGAGCTGAGTCTGATGAAAAAGGTTAAGGTTCCCTTAGCAAGATGCCCTCCTTTAAGACTTAAGTTACAGGCCAAGGTTAGAGGGGTCTGGCATCCTTTACCAACTCAAGAGAAGACTACCTCCCTTTAGGACTTAGGTTACAGACTCTAGTCAGATGAGCCTAGTAATCTCTCTTGAACCGAGTTAAGGCTAAGAGTGATGGTTAGCCAATTTACAATCCCAGGAAGCTAGAAAATCAAAGGACCATAAACCAACGCCATCAGCTAATAGGGACATGAAAAAATGAATACTAGAATAAAATAATAATTAATAAAATAATTCTAAAGAACACAAGTAGAATCAGTATCTCTTATCCTCAGTGGAGTCGCCATTGTAAACGGCGGGGTTTAGAATGCGCCCAATTTTATTGCAACCGCGACAGTGTTTGAGCTCAGGGCTCTAGGAAACACACTACTATATCACAAAGACATAACGTGGAGATGAGGAGTCGCCACCCAGGGTAATAACTGGGAAAAACCAAAGGTGGTGGTAACTCAATTCTCTAATACAAGTTAGCACCACAACCAAGAGTTCTGGATACGGAATACCAACTTCTTTTAGTCTCGTGTTCATTTAGAATTATTTTATGAATTACTATCTTATTCCCTAATTACATGCAATTTCATTAAACCCTAATTGAACATCCATCTAACCTTAAGGCAACCAATCCATGAAAAAGCACATAAAAAATGCATTCGAGGTGCAATGTCCCTAAATCCAAACTATATTTGATTTTAATTTTAAGTTAGCTAAATCTACATATTTTATTTACAAGAGAAATGGAACTAAAGGTGGGCTTATATTTTAATTGTATTAGTGAACTTAAATCTGTTGCTTCTAATTCTAAAAGTGGCCTAAGTTTACCAAATTTAAGAAAAAATGGATTTGATTTAATGGGCCTAATTCTACTTATTTTAATTTAAATGAAATGATCTTAAATCTATTTATTTTAAAAGAAATAATTTAATGGGTTGAGCTATGTCTAAATTTATTTTAAATTATATAAAGTGGGCTTAAAGTCTAAATTGACTTACATGAGCCTAAATTGTTTTTAATTAAATCTAAAATCAATTTTAAAGCCTATTAAATCAAATCAAATCAAAATAAAATAGAATAAAAATAATCAACAAAATACAGAGAAAGGAGTAGAAGAAGAAATAATTTGATGGATGTAGTATTGATTCCCCTTAGATGGTGATCACCACTGATGAAAGTTTGTGGCTTTTGTTGTATTTGTCTGTGATTTTTTATTTCGATTTTATTTTTTATCTGATTTATGGCCAAAAACTAAAAAAAAAGGACGTAAAAAAATAAAAGGAGGAAGGATTATGTTTTGGCTCACTGCAAAGAATCAGGAAAACGCCGAGAAAAAATCATAAAACCCTCTGTGAAAAGAAAAGTATGTATATATAGATACAATAATGTAACTCTAATATGATTACAGGATAAAAATAAAATAAAATAAATTATTTTTATTATTTATCTAAAATAAATCATATTTATCAATATACTTATCAAAATAAAATAAAATAAAAATATTTATCAGAATAATAACTAATCAAAATCAAGATAAAATAAATAAAAATAAAAATAAAAATATGGATGCCATATTTTTATCAGAATTTACTTAAGTCCAACCGGAATTATATAATTTCGGTCGGAATTACATAATTCCGACCAAAGAAAACAATGGCCATTTGTGGTCATATTTGGCCACTTCCCATTCAATTTCTAAATGGAAATTGAATGAGCTATGCGACCCTTTTTTTTATTTTTATTTTTGAAATTTTTTAAAGAAAATATATAAATAAATAAATAAAATTTAAAATAGGACTTAAAAAAAGAATTTACAATTTAATTCAAAACCAATAAATCAGATTTAATAAATCCAATTTCACAGTAATTTTCATCATTGGGTCCTCTGTCGCATCCATACTCTAGTCATCCCAAAATTAGGTACTTACAGGTGTCCTTATCAGGATCATCATCCAATAGAGATGGTTCAAAGAGTTTCAAGTTCCTGACATTAATGATCGAGTACATATGCATGTATGGTGGTAGGTCGAGCTGGAAGGCATTATCACCAATTTTCTTGATGATTGTGAAAGGTCCATATCTGATAGGCTTCAATTTCTTTCCTTTTCCTTGTAACCGCTCCTTGCCAAGGTGTAGCCATACTAGGTCACCTTCTTTGAAATTACATGGTCTACGATGTTTGTCATGGTGATTTTTATATCACTTCTGTGAACGTTGCAGTTGTGCTTCCACTTCTGAGTGAATCTTTCTAATTCATTGAAATTTCTGTGCTTGAACATGTTCTTCTTCTTCCTTTCCACTTAATGATTTGTCACCTATAGTGAATGCCATATCAAAAGGGCTTTGAGGTAAGTAAACCAAACAAACCTTGAAAAGAGATTTCAATGTGGAGCCATGAATTGCTAGGTTAAAAGCAAACTGTAAGTAAGAGAGACTTTCATCCTATGTTTTTGGATGCATAGAATTGTAACCCCTTAATAAATGTACCATAATCTGATTAACAAGCTCTATTTGTCCATCCGTCTGTGGATGAAAAGCAGTACTATGCTTTAACTTGGTATCCACCATTCCCCATAAGGACCTTCAAAAATAGACTAGAAATCGACTATCTCTTTCTAATATAATCGATGTTGGGAGGCCAAAATGTTTCCAAGCATTTTGGAAAAATAATTTAGCTGCCCCTTTTCCTGTGACAGACTTCTTGCATGGAATGAGTATCAATATCTTACTGAAATAATCCATAACTATGAATAAGTAATCATTTTTGGACTTTGTTTTAAGCAATCCTCTAAGAAAGTCCATTGAAATGCTCTCCCAAAATTGGCTAGGTACTGGCAATGGAAGATATAGTCCTAACTTCTTATTGGAAGGCTTTGAGGTGTTATATAGAATACAACCTCGTATGTACCAAGAGACATCTAGGTGCATCTTTGGCCAAAAGACATATCGACGAAGATTTAGCAAAGTTTTTTCTACTCCAAATTATCCTGCAACTGTGGAAGTATGAGCTTCACAAATCCACTGTAATCTATCGCCATCTTTTGGTATGCATAATTGTGCTCCTTTGTACTTTAACCCATCCTTCAGTTGAAACTCATTGGTCTTCCTTTATTGCAACTTAGCATGAGCTGAACTAAAATCAGTGTCTGTGTCATACCCTTTCGCGTAATCAGAAGGAACTATAGGTTGGATCTGCATAGCCACTAATAGTGCAAAATTTACTGGTGTAGGAGGCCAGGATAATATATCCATCAACTTATTAGTCATTCCCTTCTTGTACTTAATGACAATATTGAATTGTTGTAGCTAAGACATCCATTTTATATGTCGAGCTTGCTATAACTTTGACTGTGTAGTTAGATACTAAAGAGGCTTATGATCAGAGTATACCACAACTTCCTTCCTTAATAAGTAATCTCTTCAATGTTTCACTACTTGATGCAAGGCATATAGCTCCTTGTCATAAGTTGGATAGTTCAGTACTGGTCCACTGAACATCTCAGAATGGTACACAACTGGTTTTCCATCCTGTAATAAGATAGCACCCATGGCATAGTTAGATGCATATGCTTTAACTTCAAATGGTTTTTGTAGATTTGGTAATGCTAGCATTGGAGCCTCTATAATCTTTCATTTAAGCAATAGGAAAGATTCTTCATGCTTCTTAGACCACTCAAATTTTTTATTGGCTTTTGTAAGAGAGTGCAATGGTTCTATAGTTTATTAAAAGTGTCGAATAAATTTTTATAAATATTGACATGCACCTATAAAACTTCAAACCTCGGTTACAAATTGCAATATAGGCCTGGATCCACTTTTAGCTCTCCTGCACTAACAATGAATCCCAAGTATATCAAATGTTGCTTCCCAAATTCACACTTCTTTTGTTCAACCATAACTGGTTTGTTCGAAGAATGCTTAGTACTTGAGCAATATGATGAAGATTATCCTCCCATGTGACGCTAAATATCAATATTTCATCTAAGTAAACAATAACAAAATCATCAATGAATGGTTAGAGCACTTCATTTATCAATCTCATGAAGGTAGCTGGAGCATTACATAACCCGAATGGCATAACTAACCATTCAAAAAGTCCCCGTTTTATCTTAAATACAGTCTTCTAAGTGTCTTCTTCTCGCATGTGAACCTGGTGATAACCAAATTTAAGATCAAGCTTTGTAAAGTAGCGAGCACAATATAATTGATCTAATAAGTCATCAATCCTCGGTAATGGATACTGATTCTTAATGGTAATTTTGTTTAATGCCTTGTAATCAACACACATTCCCCAACCTCCAGCATTCTTGGGGACTAGTAATACTGGTAAGCCACATGGTGAAGAACTAGGCTTGATTACTCCTTGTTCAAGAAGCCCTTGAATTTGTCTCTTAATCTCTTTAAATTCTGTTAAAGAAGTGTGATACAAACCTAAATTTGGTAGAGGAGACTCTCTTACTAATTGGATTTCAAGCTCTACAGCTCTTCGGGGTGGCAATCCTTGTACATCTTCAAATAAGTCTGTAAACTCTTCCTACAATTTTCCAATTTCACTGCATGTAAATATGGACAAAGTCATAGCTTTTAGTCTCTGGTCTTGGGGTCAGATCATTAGTAAAATGAATTGCCTGCAAGAATTAACTAATCTCTTAGCTTGGTTAGCTATTAAAATATCTTCTATTGCTTGAGGCTTGCAAGAGTTTACAAGGAACTCTTTCCCATCCTTCACAAAATGATATTTACACAACCTTCTATAATGAATGGCATCACAGTCCCATAAATATGGACTGCCTAATATCACTTAGCATACATATAAAAGAACAACTTCACAAGTCATCTCATCAATATAACGATTGGTTATAACAAATTTGAAGGTACATTGCCTCGTAATTTGCATATCAGCATCCTTATATATCCAGCCTAGTGGGTAAGGCTTCAAGTAAGGGATTATCTCCAAGCCCATCTTCTCTACTAAGGCTTTTGAAATCAAATTCTTCTCACTTCCTGGATCAATAATGGCTTGCACAAGACTTTGTTTAACTTGAAGAGTCAAATGAAATAACTCTTTTCGGTTATAAGCATCTTCCACATTTGTTGGTCTTGTCATAAGGGTTAATGTAGAATTAGGTTACTTCATTTCAGGAAGCCCTTCTGTTTGCTGCACAATCAAAGTGGATTTATTGTCATTCCTCCCTTGGTTGCCTTTTGTGTCTTTTGGCTTTAACTCTAGGTGAAGAATCCAACATTTCTCCTTTACATGTTTGTTGGTTTGACAATGATCACAATATTGTTTTTGTGTCCAGTCATCCTTGATCTGCTTCTAAAAATGCCTTAGAAGGGGGGTGAATAAGGCAAGTGAAGGGTTTTAGTAAAATAAAAATGAATTTAAGGAATAAACAAAAATTGAAAGAGAGTAGAGTAGGAAGAACAATAAACACAATGATTTAAGGAGCTTGGATTCAACAACAATCCTACATCTCCACCTAACTTATCCCCAAGTTATGATTTTCGATCACCCACAAACTTATTCACAAGATTGAGAATACACAAGAGTTTAAGACTTACTCTTTCAACCTTACAAACAAGAGTTTCTAGGCTTACTCTAAAACTAATTCCCAAGTGTTTTAATGGCTGAACACTTAAACCAATTTCACTAGAAATATATCTCACTTCCCTTCTAATCTATCCCAAGATTTTAGATGAAGAGAAATTCTATTTCTAACACACAACTAACTCTCACAAGAGTTATATAAACAAAGAATGAATATTTGAAAGTTTGAGAGCTTTGATGAATGTTAAGATAGAAATTTGTAATAAACAAGTGTCTTAACTTCAATTGAGCTCAAGTAGGTGTTTATATAGATAAACACTCAACAATATAGTTGTTGGAGATGTCAAACATGTCTCCAATGTCTCTTTGCCAAATTCAAATATATGAGAGTTGGGATGTCACCATAGCAGCAGAGCTTCAATCGTAGCCTATCGTTCACTTTGGCTTTCTGTCACCATAGCAACTCTTGCTTCATTCACAGCCTACTGTTCATCTCATAATTCAAAAATATGTCTGTTGGGTTGTCACCATAGAAGTAGAGCTTCAGTCACAGGTTACTATTCATCTAAGCTTTCTGTCACTATAGAAGCTTTGCTTTAGTCGCAGGTTACTATTCATTTTAGCTTTCTATCACTATAGAAGCTTTGCTTTAGTCATAGGTTACTATTCATTTCAGCTTTCTGTCACTATAGAAGCTTTGCTTCAATCACAGTTACTATTCATCTCAGCTTACTTTTCACTGAATTTTGACTTGGCTTCCATTTGAGTCCTAACTTATACACACTTAAAATAAATATATTAAATGCTCAAAATTAAGTTTGTTGAGATCAAAATTAAGATTGATTATTGCTAAGGTCAACATATCTATTATGGCAGGCACAACTTCTTCCTCTTCTTCATAGTTATGACCTAACTAAGCATGTTGATGGTCGTTTACAACCTCCTTCTCCTCTCACCGAAACAAACCAACCTAATCCTCAATATGATACCTGGTTTTTCCAAGATCAATTGGTGCTAAGCTGGATAATCGATTTTATAATCAAGAGCTTTCTTCCATAAGTTGGTGCTCCAAGTGCTAAAGCAGCCTAGAATCATTTAGCAAAAATGTATGCGTCCGGCTCTCGTGCACAAATACATACTCTCAAGTCTGCCTTTTTCAAGTCACATCGTGAAACTAATAAAAATATTGCTACTTATACCCAATGTGCTAAGAACATGATTGATCGTCTTGCCGCTCTTCAAAATCCAGTGAATGATGATGATTTGGTTCATGTGATAACCAATGGGCTCAGATCAGAATATCACCCCTTTGTTCGATCTTTAGAGAATCGTGTTGAACCTGCTACATTTGATGATCTCTACGGCTTATTGCTAAGTGAGGAAGCTAGTCTTGCAGCCGAGAATAAGCACAAGGAACCATTATTACCAACCCCGCCATCTGCTTTTTTTACTGCTCGACCACCATTTTGGGGTCATGGTGGACGTTTATCTCAAGGTCGGAGCCATGGGCTCTCTACTCTCTCCTTCTCTGGTCAATCTTCTTGGTCACTACTACATTAAATCCAAGTACTACTTTCTCTCAATCTTAAGAACCCGAACATCTCACTTGCCACAACTATCATGGTATTAAGCATATTACAAGCTCTTCTCCCAAACTCACTCGCCCACCAAGGACCTCTACTTCCAAACCTTTATCCAACCTATCTGTCAATAATCTTTCCAACACTCAATAATGGACTATGGATTCAGGCACCACTCACCATCTCACACCTGATCTTAACAATCTCAGTCATCATCAAGAATATCATTGACCTGATGATATTACAATTAGTAATGGTAATACCCTCTCTATTTCTCATGTCGGCTCATCTTCTCCAACAATCAAAAACATAAAATTTCATCTTCACAATATTTTTCATGTTCCTGCTGCTTATACTAATCTTTTATCTATTTCTTCTTTCACTAACGCTAACAATGTCTCTGTTGAATTTTTCCCATCTTATTTTCATATAAAGGATATCCCCACGAGGACCCTGCTGCATACAGGCACGAATAATGCTAGAATTTACAATCTGAATATGACCAATTTTCCAATATCTTCAAAGTCCTCCATTGCTTTTCTATGTTCTCTGTCTACATGGCATGCAAGACTTGCCTATGCTTCTATTCGTATAATTCGACAAGCATTGTCTCAGTCTCATATAAGTCTAGTGATAATAATTTTTCTTTATGTCATGCATGCACAGTTAGTAAAAGTCATAAACTTCCTTTTGTTCGTTCATTATTTCAAGCATCTCAGACCCTTGAATTAATTTGTTCAGATGTTTGGGGGCCATCACTTGTTCCATATATGGATGGTAAATGTTATTATGTTATTTTTTATGATCATTTTAGTAAATATAGTTGGATTTATTTTTTGAAATATAAATCTGAAGTTCTCTCCACTTTTATCAAGTTTAAATATGTTGTTGAGAAATTCTTTGGCCATTCTGTAAAAATGTTTCAATCTGACTGGGGAAGTGAATTTCAAAGTCTCACCTCTTATCTTTCAAAACATAAAATTACCCAACACAGCTCTTGTCTATACACTCCATAGCAAATGGATGTGTTGAACGTACGCACAGGCATATTGTGGAAACTAGCTTATCTATTCTTCATCATTCTTTTGTTCCTCAATCTTACTAGCCATATGCATTTGAAACTGCTCTTTATGCTATTAATAGAATACCTACCTCAACCCTCGAAAATAATAATCCACTTCAAGTGTTATTTCATAGTCCTCCTCAATATGATGAGCTTCGCGTTTTTGGTAGCTTATGTTACCCTTGTCTTAGATCTCATGCCTTAAATAAATTTGTACCTCGTTCAACCAAGTGTGTATTCTTAGGCTATAGTAAGATCCATAAAGGTTTTTATTGTTTAAATCTCCTTACCAAAAAAATTATTGTCTCATGCCATGTTATCTTTGATGAACATGTGTTTCCATTCAAAGATGGTGAGCTTGTTGTTTCGAATCCCAAATCCAATGTTGATGTGCTATCCAAATCTTCACCATTTTATTCTATCTTACCATTATCTATCCAACCCACTATTCCTACCCACAATCAAACACATTCACCACCAACTACCAATTCACCTCCTACCCAAACTCAAACACATCTACCAACTACTTCCAATTCACCTCCAACTCTACCATCTATCTCCACAAGTATCTCAAATTCATCCAACTCTTCTCATTCTTTATCTTCTGTACCTACCATCTCAACAACCACTTCAACAAGTTGACGACTTTCTTTACAAGTTGATCTATCAAACCATCCTTCTCACACCAAACCTCATCCCCAACCCTCCCCCACCAACTAACTCCCTATGATTACCATATCTAAAACTGGCTCTCTCAAACCAAAAGCATTCCATTCTGTTTCCTCCATGCACATTAAACCTACCACCTATGCTCAAGCCGCCAAATATCCTCACTAGCGTCATGCTATGCAAGCTAAGTATTCAGCTCTTATTGAAAACCATACTTGGGACCTCGTTCCTTCCCATGCTGCTCAGAATCTAATTGGTTGTAAATGGGTGTATCATATCAAATACAACCCCGATGGCACTCTTGATCACTATAAATCCCGTCTTGTGGCCAAGGTCTTTCATCAATGCCTAGGAATTGACTTTCATCAAACCTACAGTCCTACCATTAACCCCTACACTATTCGGCTAATTCTGTCCTTGGCTGTTAGCAATAATTAGCAAATCAAACAGTTGGATGTTTTTAACGGTTTCCTTTACGGTCAACTTGAAAAAGATGTATATATGCAACAGCCACCCGATTTTGTTCACCATTAATATCCTGACCATGTTTGCAAGTTGCGTCGCTCACTCTATGGCTTAAAGCAAGCCCCAATTCAGTGGTATAAATGCCTTACTTCTACTTTACAGGAACTTGGTTTTAGAGGTTCTAAAATGGACTCCTCTCTTTACTATTTCTCATCGGATTCCATCACTGCCTTCTGCTTAATTTATGTTGATGATTTAGTTCTCACCAGCTCCTCTTCAAGCTTTATACAAAAAATAGTCAGTCATCTCATCTCCAAGTTCACTCTTAAGGACCTTGGAAACTTGCACTATTTCCTTGGTATAGAAGCTCAGTATACTGAATCAGGCCTCTTTCTCACCTAGCGCAAATATATTACTGATCTTTTGACAAAGGCCAACATGATTTCTGCCAAAGGCATTTCAACGCCTTCTTGTGTCACTCAAAAGCTCCATCTTCATGTTGGCACCTCTCTTCCTGATCCTAAAGAATATCGCAGCATCGTTGGTGGCCTTCACTATCTCTCATTCACGAGGTCTAGACATCTCATATGCAGTTAACAAGGCTTCTCAGTTCCTTCATGCTCCAACTGATGTGCATTAGACCACTGTGAAATGCATTCCGCATTATCTCCAATCCACAATTCATCATGGCCTCCTCATACGCAAGTCTGCTTCTTTCGCCATTAATGCATACGGCGATGCTAACTGGGGTAGCTCCTTAGACGATTGTAAATCCACCACGGGTTATACCATTTACATTGGCAACAACCTCATCTCTTGGAGCTCACAAAAACAACATTGTGTTGCTCGGTCTTCTACTGAATCCAAGTATCGATCTCTTGCTGCAGCTGTCCAAGAAATACAATGGTTGTAATCTCTCTTACATGAACTCGGTTATCGAAAATTGTCACCTCCCATGCTCTTGTGTGATTATTTAAGCGCTACTTACCTCTCTACCATGCCTATGTTCCACTCTCACTCTAAACACCTAGAGATTGACTACCATTTTGTCCGAGACCGTGTTTCAAAGAAAGCTTTGATTGTCTGCTACATATCGTCTGCTGATCAGCTAGCAGACTTACTAACTAAACCACCGCACAAGGGTCGTTTTCATCTATATCGTTCCAAGTTGAACATTCTGGCAAACCCACTTAACTTGAGGCCAGGTGATAAGGGTAAGTCCTAGCTATTATGTAGTTCAGTTGTATAGTTGTATTATACCATGTTACTTTACTGTATCTCTCATTCATTGTGTACTTGTATATATTTCTTCATTATCAATTATACAAGTTTAAGTTTTCGCTCTACCAGATTATCATAAAACCTCCCCCCTGCTTTTGGCTTACACACAGCTTCCCACCTAACACCACCTTTTTTGTTATTATCATCACCCCTCTATAAGAAATTCCTAAACAACTTATCTACTTCATTAACCACTGTTTTAGGTAGTATAAACACATAACACCAGAAAAAATGCAAACTCATTAAACAAATCAAATTAGCTCTAATCTAGAAGCATAAGACTTGTTTAAAGGACCAACCATTAATTCTATAAGTAATTCACCAACATAATATATATATATATATATATATATATGCATACTAGTAAATAAGTACGTGCTTCGCATGTAAATAAAATTTTTTTTAAAACTCATGATAGTACATAAACTATTAAACATGTACTTAAATATTATCATTATTATTATTATTAAATAAAAGTTTTAAAAATAATAAAAGTGTTATTTATTTATATAACTGTTAACACAAATTTTTTGTCCTGAAATTAAGAAATAAGAAAAATAATAACAAATATCAATTTTGAATTTTACAAAGAAAAGGGGTACAATCTCTAGTGTAAATCTCTACAAGTATAGTAATTAGAGCCTTTGATTCTTTCCTCCTTTGATAATGAATCAAGGGCGTGAAAGGCTTGTTCTTGAATTTGTTGAAGGAAATCTCCTTCGATTTTGGTGAAAAAGATGGGTTGAATCTGCAAAGAGTGATGAACACCGTTTGAAGACTTGTACTTGAAGATTTGAAAACTTGAAAACTTGAAGACGTGAACACCTTTTTAACTTGTAGAAGTGGAAGTCTTGATGATTTGATTGAAGCTTTCTTGACACTTGGAGAGAATTTTGCAGAGCTTTTCTTGATGCTTTAATTGTAGAATTTCGGCAACTTGAGACTTCAATTTCCTCCCCCCAAATAAACCACAAACACTCCTATTTATAGAGAATTTGAGGAGGTGTATTTATGGTACATTTTTTTGTAGGGAAAAAATATATATTTTCTACTTAATTAGAATATAATATATTCTCTTTGTATTTTAGTCAAGAATATATTTTCTTTGACTCTTGCCTTTTACAAAAAATATATATATATTCTCCATATATTTTTATATTTTTCCTTATATAGAGAATAATATATTCTTTGTATCTTTTTATTTGGTAGTTGACATATTAAATATTATTGGACTTTATTTGATTAATTAATTAATTTAAAATTAATTATCAAATAATTTTGCTAGCCCAATTGAGGTAAACCCAAAATTTATTAATTGGTTTCAAAAATTTACACGTCTACAATAATAATTTAATATTAACTTAATGTAGTTATAATTCATTGCAATCTTGATAAATCTTTTATTTAAATAATTATATGAGTTCCTTCAATATTTTTTATGACTAATATTTTTCTCAATTCTAGAACTAATTTTATATAAAACAAATATTATGATTATATGTAATCATAAGATAATAAAAAGTTATTAGTTATTTTCTTAATAAAATTTTAAAATAATAAAAGTTATATTTTCTTTAATAACAATTTAAGTATTACAACCTCATTACACATATAATTTATTACAATTTTAAATTTTTTATTTGAGCAGCGACACTTTATTTCTTCAATATATTTAACATTACTACTTTTATTTACTCAAAAAGTAATTTAATGTAAATTTTTAATTTCAACTAAAAATTAAATGTTAAAGATTAATTAATTTAATTTTTTTACTCTTCTTTATTAAATTTTATAAAAATACATAAAAATGAAAATTATACTACTTTTCTTACAAAAATATTATTCTCAAACAAATTATATGCTCTATTTTTTAGAATATGATTAATGAAAGGAAAACAAAAATAAAATAGAGTAAGTTATAAAATGATAGGTTTCAAGCTCATAAAAATGATACAGTAACAAAAAATCTTCTCTCTTTTTTTGGAGTTTTCCTTTTTTCTCTGCTAAGAGTCTTTTCTATTGTTGCTTCCAGGAGTCAATTTCCGGCCATTTTAGCCGGGAATTAGTTTCTTTTTTTTTTCTTTTTCTATATATTCCCTAGATTTAGTTTCTA
This sequence comes from Mallotus repandus, assembly GCA_949671775.1. Taxonomy (NCBI): domain Eukaryota; kingdom Viridiplantae; phylum Streptophyta; class Magnoliopsida; order Malpighiales; family Euphorbiaceae; genus Mallotus; species Mallotus repandus. The sequence goes on along the minus strand of CATIWM010103660.1, from coordinate 878 downwards.
TAGTTTAGTCTTTGAATAGCTTTTTGTCTGCCTTTCTTGAATTTTTTCTATCATCTTTTGATGATGTTTGAGCATTATAGGGATTTGTTAGATCAAGAGAAAAAGCAGCAATATGGTATTAAAAAAAATTTTAGTTTGTTCAAGATGGGTCTGGTCATTCCCATCAGCTTGCGAAGGATAATAATAAATTTGTCCGATCTATCAGTGGATTTCAAACTTTTCAATCCCTGTCCATGACCAATATTGTTGTACCGGTCAACCTTCTACATCGTTGTTGTACCGACATTTCAAGTGACATTTTCTTTTTATTTCTTGATTTTATGGTTATGGCGTTTCAAGCTTTTATTTTCTTGATCTATCATATGTCTGTATTTTTTTGGGTGTTCTGTTTATCTGTTCTTCTTTTGTTTTCAAACTCAAAAAATCTGTACAAACTCTTGCCCAAAAGGCATTTTAATATATTTTAATTTCTGTTATTGACAAAAAATAAATAAATAAATAAGATAGAGTAAGTTCTAAATATTTAACTATGCACTGTAAAATATATTTTACACGTGAGCACAAGCGCGCGCACAAAGGGGTTAGCGATAAGGAACCGATTGATTTGCACTACCTATAGGTTTTTAGTCTATTTTTCATGCGTTTGGCACTTACTTCCATTTCTCTTTTTCTTAACAAATCCATCAAGATACATATAATAAAGACAAAAAAAATGTATACTTCAAAACAATGTGAGCTGGTCTTTTTGAAATATTTAGACCGGTAACATTCATATGCAAGTCAGCAGCTACTTTTCATCCCTCTCCGTAGGTATATTTGTCAAATGGAGTACCCTTATTCTGAAAAGTAAAACTGTAGTTTTATCAAAATTCCAAATG